>JACN01005810.1:0-10291 GCA_000787155.1 Scartelaos histophorus
GCAGAGTTATTTGGATTTTTTTATGTTGTATTTTGGCTATTTAAGATTTAATCCATACAATTTTGAATGAATAACTTCAAAACTACGCACTAAAGTCTTTCATTCTGCTGTTTATTTATTGCAGCATATGATATTTTAAACAATATTGTATAGTATAGTATATTTAGAATAGTTTTTGTGGTTTGAATCTGCTCTTGCGTTTTTGTGGCAATAGCATGAATTAGCTTCAGTATTATTATTGATCATCTATATTTACTTTAGCGATATATCACACTTCAAAATCTGTTATCATGACAGGCCAAGCAGTAAAAGTACTTTGAATGTGCAAGTCAACTCAATTCGTTGTATATATTTTATTGATTTAAAGTGTTTTACTATGAGCCATTAAAGCAGTGTTGTCGTTGAAATCTGGCATTTTCTTCCTAGAATACCTGCACATCTTCAAGAAAATACTGTGTTTTTAAAAGTAGGTATTGATATTTTGCAGTAACATCATACTGGGGGTGTTCTACATGCAAAACCAAGAAAAAATACATAATGAATTTAGCTGAATAACACGTTTTTAGAAGCCTGTGATGTATACGTGTTTAGATGTTGATTTCCAACAAAAAAGTGAGAGTGACAATCTGAAAATCTGCTCCTTTTCTTGTGACTGTAATTTTATGTGTAAG
Organism: Scartelaos histophorus; assembly: GCA_000787155.1. NCBI lineage: Eukaryota > Metazoa > Chordata > Actinopteri > Gobiiformes > Gobiidae > Scartelaos > Scartelaos histophorus. The sequence continues at coordinate 672 of JACN01005810.1, forward strand.
AAAGTTGTTTATGTGTGTTAAAATAAAGCTAAGATTAAGTCTAATGTGAGTAACAGAGCAGTGCTTTCATTTAGCATCACCCCCACTGGGAATGTTAACGACATCAGCTGCAAAGTATCAATAAGTACTGAATCCTCTCTAGGCATCTCTAGATTAAACATTTCACCAGTTTTATCTAATCCAGTAAAAATATATGTAAAATAAATATAAAAAATGTCACGCTTTGGTAACCTCTGACAAATGGGAACAGCCTAATAAAATGCTAAACTAATATATGCTGTGTAATACATTCAATATTTAAAATGAATTGAATATGAGTAGCACCAGCACTAAAATTACACATGCACTGGTATTAAAAAGACCCCATATTACGCAAAATTGACTCAAAATTGAGCTTTAATGCCTCAAAAACATACCTGGAGTTTTGTTTGTTTCATTTACAGGTTTGAATAATCCTGCATTATTATTCTGTCTAGTCTCCAAATCTCAAAATGCTCCGTTCCACCTTGTGATGTCATGATGCGGTAGTTTTCAAGTTAACAGCGACATTTTACCGTCTGTTCAGTAGAGACTGGCGATTCCAGGGGTGAAATGATCCAAATGATTTTTTAAAAACACTTTGTTTTACCGCAGCATCACAAGGTTGAAAGAAAAACTCAGCTTAAATCTGCAGGGTTTGTGTGTTAAACATGTGCGAATGAAACAAAACACAACTCCAGGTACGTTTGTGAAGAGGAAACAGAAAATAGCGTAATATGGGCTCTTTAAATTGTACATTGCAGTTCATTGTTGTCTTATGCACTGTGCACAAATGTATGAATACTTACATTTTCAGTGACATCAACTCTAACACTGCTTTAAATGGCTCTAAACATATTTTTTCAGTGTGCTTATGTCTCAGGTAGTGGCCATGTGCGCTCCTTTCACTAACAGTCACTATCACTGAGCTGGATAATTTTAAAAAGTCATTATCTACACAAAAATATTCAAGTAATTTTTCCCTTAGGCAGTCAGAACCTATTTCACACATACATTTCCCAATAAGCTAACCTATCATTTTGGTACTCAAGAGTAAAAATGATAGTGTGTGAAATTATAGCTAAAAATATCAAAGCCTTAATGCACTGGCTGTGTGTGGTTAGCTATAGAAAGTCAAGTCATTTAGATATATTTGGAAATTTCAGGGCTCAGTGGTTTTTGAAAGGTAATTGGTTCTTGGACAATTGGGCGAGATACATTCTACGTTGTCAGCGGTTTTCACAGAGCAGCGTGGAGTGAGGAGCGACGGCCTTTCTCTGAACAACATCACAGTGTAAATGCTAGACAAACATTAAAGGTGCATTGTGGAACTTTTCTGGGTCCGCTAAGATGCTTTTCTCTGTCTGGAATGTTTCACAGAATGGTATTCAAGCTTTCTACGTTCAAACCAGACTGTTAGAGCTCAGATCTGTGGAGAGGCGCAGTCACAATGCCTGTTTTTCTCGGTATTTTGAGCTACAAACTATACACTTTAATAAGCTGTTTAATGCCACACTGTGAAACATGCTGAACAATGACATATCCATTAAAACAAGCACCAAAAAGTTACATAGTGCACCTATAAAGTGCATATGACAGGTTAGACTACTCAAAAAACGAAAACATACTTAAAATGATTTGATTTAATTTGACAAAACTCTTTTTTTTGTGTATTCTTGTATAATTTTGGTTATCAGGTTATTTTTACTTTTTTCCACAGGCAGGAGTTTTGACATACTTAGATGTCATTCAATCACCGAAACCATAATATAAACCAAAACCTGTCTAAATTACACTATAGTTGTGAATAAATAAATAGTTGACACTTCTATTTTGTAAAATAATTGTTTAATGTGTTAGAAAAAAACAGCTTGCTTGCGCGTAAATTGTCTTTGATTGTCATTTTTAAAGTTGGTAACACAGGTGGAGGAATTCTCACCGCTACTTCCTATATTTTTGTACTTTTCAACTTTTTTCACAGACTTTTTTCCACTTAGCTGAATGTACAGTAAGTGTTAAATGAAGATAAATATTTCCCATCAGTCCAAGCCCGTCATATGCACTTTAAGTTATATTGTATTTGGGAACAAATGTCCCATCAAAGACCTTCGCAGTCAGGGACGCTGGCTTCTTCACATTCAGATGGTACAATGCCAAAATAAAGACATACTATGGTAAATAAAGCTTTTCAAACAAGGTGCAAACATACACACATGAGGTAATCGACAGAATGGACCACATACTGACAGGAAATGGCACGACAATGTTATGAAACTATACAAGGTGTTATGTACAACAGTTACATTCATTCAGAGCAAAAGAAAACCAACATGGAGCAGACAGTGTTGTTCTTGAGACAGATTTGTCCAAAAATTACAAAGAAGATACATTCAAGGAATAAATGCAGTAAATTAAAACTCCATGAAAGTCAATTGTAAAAGACAAAAAAGTAAAATAAAAATAATTACAACATGATTTGAACAAAATATGAGTCCCATAGTTTTGAGAAGCCGGACAGTCCCTTTTCCACACACACATCCATAGAACACACACTTTTAGCTTCAGTGCTTTGTTTAAGGTGGTAATTTTAATAGGACGATTGGTTATGACAGCATTTTATATGTACTTGTTGACTGTTTTGCAGTTTTGTGTCCTAAACTCATTTGACATACTCAGCTGACTTCCAGAAGTGCCCCGGGTGCGAAAGGCGGCGGTTTCGTTTTGGCAACTTTTCCAGTAAATCCACCAGTTTGGAGAAGCTGGGCCTCTCGTCCGGCTTGAACGCCCAGCACAGCAGCAAGATGTCCTATCAGGAGAGAAATCACATATTATACAGATTGTTTTTTTTATTAAAGAAGACTCAACTTTTCCCTTTTTAGTTAGTAATAAACATACACAGATAATCGTCTAACATTCATTTAATTGTAAATTGCCATGTTCCAAATGAATTGATGGGATTTATGTTTATCTGAGACATTTTGAGGACTTTTTTCTTATTAAAGAGTTATATTATTTATGACTATGGATGGAAATGAGCCGTATGGCTACCACCCGGCGTGTTTACATTCGTGTTATGTATGGTATGTTCATTAACATGCACTGTCCCAATCAAATAAACTAATAAATACATTTAAATTGAAAATGTTAATTGCTATGGAAACAGGTTTAAAGTTTTCTAGGAATTATAAGTTAATGTAGAAGCATGCAGAACAATGCAAGGTAACCTAAACATGCATGAATCAATCAAAATACAACTAGTAAAAGGTGATTTTTTTCATAATGTGTGTCATATTTAACAGCAGGTTGTAAAATGGGAGTGAAGGGTGAAAAAGACATTCAGAAAATTGTCAGAGTCAGAAATTGCCTGGTACATGTGCTGTGTAGACCACTCATTAGCAGGAAGTAAAGATGATACTAAAAGCTGAATGTGAAGCAAACTTAAATATAAAAAAGGACTGTATGTAGCTGCTGCAATGTACTCAGTTAATACATATACACATAATGTGGCATAAAGAGGCGGCTGCACACAGCTTTACAGAACTGAGCCAAAACACAGAAAGTACTAATCATGTTGAGGCTGTGACTAAAGCACTTTTCTAACATCCAATTAAGACTCAAGATTTTTAAGTGATTTTTAAACATGCTCATTAGACCAAATATTGGCTGGTGACTTCTTGTTCTAATCACAAATTTTCTGTTTCACAAAATTAAATGTGTTCTTACCAGAATCTCCTTCCCCATTCCAGTCTGGGCGAGGTTCGGCTTCACACCAGTGCCGATCTGCCAAATGATCACCTCAGCAGGCTGACTTTTGTAAGGCCACTCTCGTGCGTGTAACTCGTACCAGATAGTGCTGTGGGAACAAGAGTTAGACAGTCAATCTAAAGGTGAAAGAGCAGGTTACCTCAGATGTCTTCTTCCTCCGCTCCCGAGGCTGAATCCTCAGGATGAAATTGCTGCAGACACTTGCACCTGAAGTTGTCAACTGACCGTGGCTTTTTAATTAGCATAAAGCAAACTGTCTTATGCAAAAGACAACTGTTTTTAGAGCTGGCTAGGCAGGGCACGCTTGAGGAGTGTAAAAATAGCTCTTTGGCCAGAGTTGGAGGAATGACAGCTTATTGTTAATGAATATGTAAAAGAGCCACAGGGGTCACCTCCAGACACGAGGGCTCACAGAGCAGCTGGACACTGCGCTGAGCCCCCTTCCCTTCAGAGAGATCCTCTGACCATGCTCCATATGGGGCTCCATCTGAGAATGCAATTGTGTTAGGAGTCAACAGAGCAGGGTGCACCTCCAGCACTGAGCCACTGATGGAGGCTGTGGGAGTTTTCATTGCCTGAGGTCAGCTTTTAAAAGTGGATTTTTGGACATTTTGTTTTTGGACTTGAGTGACACTGCTGTGACAGTGGCTCAGTGATGAGAGCATTCGCCCACAAACTCAAGAGTTTGGCGGTTCGAGCTCAGCCCAGCGCATGCTGTCATTCTGTTCATGGGCAAGACACTTCACCCACCTTGTACTTGGCTTTATATTATGGTGAGTGAGTGACGGTGGTCAGGGAAGCAGCTGGTGCAGATTGACAGCCATATTTTTGTCATTTAGCCCCAGGACTTTGCCTTTGGAGACTGACAGAATAATATAATGTATAAGGCTTTGAGGAAGAGCTTAAATTATTATTTAATCCAATTACTATTGCAAGAATTGCTGTTTAAAGTTTTAAGTTTAAACTTAGAAAATGGTCTTAAAACATGCCAGTGGCAATAGTGAGATATATATGTCAGAAAAAGTTCTCCACATTGTGAATGTGTGAAGATTTGAAAGTTCAGGTCACAGGTGCGACCTTCCTCCTTCTCCATTATGGCGTAGCATGATGGAGGTGGACTTCACAAAGGATAACAGCAGTTCCTTCAGGCCCAAACCTGAAACCAATCTTAGACTCTGCAGCTGAGTTTTACCTGGTAAACAGCACAAAAGGCCCATATCCCACACAGCAGGTGTCCAGGAACCCCCAAGACGGAGCTTACCATGTGTTCAATCACGGGTTCTGCTTCAGCGTCAAATCTCTCTCCTTCATTCTCACATCCCTTTTAATCAAATAAGTGAATGCTTTTAAACCATTTGCAGAGTTACAGAGCCTTTTCCTGTAATCATCCAATCATATCTTCTCCCTTTTGGGCTTGATCACCTGTGCTTCTGAACTATCACTAGCTTGCGTATGGGCAGAACAGTCACTCATCAGCACGCTCTTTATTTACTCCAATTAGCTTAGCGTAGTGCCATGATGAAACATTTCCTTCGCCTTTTAGCATCTCAATAATCCATCTTCACCAAGGACCTGTTAGTAAATTTAATATGGATTTATGCAGTCGACCAAGGGGCTAATTGTTACTGAAACAGATGGGGCTTGAAGGTCAAACTTGGACCAAGTTTCAACAGAAAGATGAATGTGTACATGTTGCAGCGCCTAATATCTGTAGTAATAAATGACTGATTAGCATTTAAATGCCACCTTATTCAATTATGAACTACTTTGTATGGTCTCCTGAGGAATCAATCATTTCTAAGTGATGTCGGAAAACCATTAATAAGCCTGATCCTATTCCAATTCCTGTTTGTGTAAAAACATGGATTGTATAGAGAAACAGGGAATGTATCAATGTGAAAAGTACATTCAGTGTACTGCATGTATAATTACTTCTTGTGTACATTAATCTGCATTAAATAAATAAATACATACAAACATACATAAATTACATACACACAATTTGAATACTGGGTTAACATAAAGAGCAATAAAAGGAGCAAAATGTTAAAAAGTTGCCAGGTAATTTTATCTAAAAAGGATATTTTTTACTTTTTGATCTGCTACTTATGTTTGAACCACAGAAATGCTTTATTACAATATAAAGCTAAAATGTCATCTGGTATTGGTTACAGGAGTAATCTAAAGATTTTTGGTTTGTTTTTGTCAGAATTGTCCATGCCTTATCTAAATGTACATACACGTTGTAGAAGCATTTCACATTTGATTAAAAACAGCATTTAATCACAACTTCTTGGTAATGTGACAGACCAAACTTTAGTTGGGTTGGCTTGTGAACAGCAAAGTTGCAGTAAAGTATTTGACTTTTTAAAATGAAAACAATATTGAAACAAGCGGAAGGCAGTTTTTCCCTGGGATCCTATGCAATGCCAGTGGTAATTAGTGGAGCAGTAAATAGGAGAATATCTGGACAAACAGCTCCAAGTCCAACTCACCCAAAAGCAAAGACGTCGGATTGTTTGGAGAAGGGGAGTTTGTCCTCCTCTGTGTCGGGAGAAAGCTGCTGGATGATTTCTGGAGCCAGGTGACAGAGCCAGCCGTTTGGGATGCGGAGTTTGTCCTCTCTTCGACTGCAAAGACACAACACACACACACATGCACTCACTGTGTATCTGCCTCACAGCTCAGGTAACTTTTATTAGTACCTGCAAGGAGTTTGGAGTGTTAAAGTTGTACCTGACTTTCTAATTCCTTTTCATTCAGAAAAAGCCCCATTACTAACCGAAAAGTGTTGCAAAAGCAGCTGTATTTGTGAAAAAACATGAGAATGAATGATTTTGCATATACTATATAATAGATGTTACACACTCTAGTTGTCAAAACGTATTCACTCTTAAAAATGTTTAATAAGTTGACAGAATTGAATTTTCTTTTGCTCCAAACTCTATCTGGATGACTGAAGGATTACACAGGTGTAATAAAAGGCAGTTTGTAGGATGTGACACTGAAGCAGTCGCTGTTCCTCTAAGAGACTCTGCATTTGACTCATTGTTCAATGTTGCTGGGGAAACATGTGAGGAGCAGTGGGGGAGCCTGGGGACCCATCTCCAGATCAGCTCAGCTTGGTCACGACTATCTTCACTGGAGGATTGTACATATGGTGTTTTGGGTTGATGGGGTTAACCAGAGTGCAGAGAGAAAACTCACCCAGACACAGGAAGAATCATGCAAACTACACAGGGTAAGGCAGTGGACAGTGAGAGGGGAGCACCTGGCCAGGGCTAGCAGTGCAAAATGAGTATGTGCCTCTAACATGGTTTAAAATCAGTTATGGAACCTGCTTAAAAACATAAGTCAGAATGCAAATTGATTCATGAAGAATGTTAAGTTCCTGTCCCTATGTTTAATGCCATACTGTGGAACATTCCAAAGAACCCAATAACATCTCCATGGAGACAAGCAGGTAACAAGTCTGCACCAGGAAATGTATGCACTGCACCTTTATGGAAATGATAAATCCAGTAATAAAAGAATTGTGTAGTATAATAATAATAATACTTAATTAAGTATAATTTACAGATTGGCAACAAGTGTTTTGTTTGAATGTTTGCTTAGCTCATGTGCTAAATTATTGCAGTAAACAGTTTAATGGAGTCATGTTTAGTACAAACAAATATTGTTTGCATTGATCAGACCCCAGTTTAATCACTATGAGAAGATTGGCTGTGATGAAGGATGCTTTTCGCCGAGCCTGATTTGAGTCTTGAGCAGATACAATGATTACTGGTGTCCCCAGCCATGACATGGTAAATTACACATAATACACTCTCTATTATATTTGATAGAAGGGTTAGAGCCACTTTACACAACTGTGTGATTGCCGCTGCTTTATTCAGGAAACTCATCTTGGATTTCTTTCTGGTCTTTGACCCAATAACTCGTTCTCGTGGGAGTCTCTCTTTAAAAATATTTTCCTTTCATTCTTCTTGTGCCGTATCTTAGGGGCTTCAGTGGTTTTCTGACTTTGAAACATTTCTAAAAAGAGCAGTTGGAAGCACTTGGCATCAGGGTTCACCTTGAAAAGTCTGATGTTGAAAATTCTATGAGCATAAAAAATAACTTTAGAATATTTTTTATTGAAATACTGCCCTGAGATCTGATTTCTACACACCAAAACACTGTTACTGAAAACCTTTGTAGTTTTCTTTAAAAAATAGATTGAGTAGATCAATAGAGCTTAGGAATGTATTGTCACACTTCAACAAACTCCCAGTTGGCCCAGTGAGCATTGGCCATGATGCTGCCTACATGAGTTCACTTTCACTCAAAACTATTCTGACAGTCATTTATGGGCTTCTTGCAAATAATTCTCTCTTGTTTTTCTAAAGACTGTCATTCCCCAATTCCAATCAGAGCCAAATTCATGTCACTCACTTACTTCTATGTAATATGATATCTAGAGGTGAGCAAATCTATTGAAATAGCGATATATCCTGATACTAAATGTGGTGATACAGTATTGTTATTGTGAGTATATCAAGTATTTTTTGGTATCTTTTAGCATTTTTTTTGTTTTTCTGTCTGTAACATTAAAATCACAAGCAGTTTTCCAGTTAGTCTCTCTCGCGATTTTGGTTAAAATTCAAACATCTTAAAAAGGACCATGAACCATGAATGAATGAATGAATAAATGAATGAATGAATGAATGAATGAATGAACCATGACCATGAGTAGTGATCACAAACTCCTGAAAACGTGTTGTTTAAACACATTTTTACTTTTTTTTCCCCCAAACAATTGTAAACCACTTTTTGTCAACATCTGCTAATATGTGCATTGTGTCACCATAGTAACTGATGAACATTCCGGCAATAGAGATACATGTAAAACACTCCCAGCGTGATGTCTCTGCAAAGTACCAATTGTAATGGTCCTAATTTTTCATCATTCTTTCAGCCATGGATGGACATAAGAGGTTCACTCACTCAATGCTTCCCCACGAACTATCTAAATCAGGAATGGAACAATATAAAACGTAATTTGACAAATTTTTGACATTCTAAAAACTGCTATAAAACCAGTAACAAAGTCCCTTAAGTATCTAAAAGAACTGTAATTGTTTTTGTTTGCTACAGTGAAAATCTCTTGACAACAGCATGGACCTGAGAGAATAAGCTCGACATTTCAAATAATGTGGGAACAGTAGCTCAGGCTTGTAAAGGCTGCTTCACTTTAAAATAGCTCCGTGTCTGTGGCATCGGTTGCTATGAGACGGTACAAACCAGCGCCGAAAGAGTAATTATTTTCAAATGTTTTTCATTAGGATGGCTCTGGTGTGCAGTGAGTGTAATTACCTGCCAGCCTGCAGAACTCCTGATATGGTGAAGAGTCCGAAATCTGTAATGACCACTTTACCGTTGTCATAAAACACATTCTTGGACTTCATGTCTTTGTGGAGGATCCCTTTTGCATGGAGGTAGCCCATTCCCTGAGAGATGAACAGAAAAGTGTCAAAGGAGCACATATAGGGAAATTGTATAACCAGAGTCAGGATTCAGCTCCGCGTCGTCTCACCTTCACCATTTCTTGTGCAATCTGTCGAGTTTTGTTCACGTCCAGCATCACCTTAGCGTCCCGCACCACCGAATACAGTGTTCTGCCTTTGCACAAGCTGTCAGAGGAGAGCATACTGTTAACATATTGAGCTATAACACATAACACTTGATTATTATGTCCTAACCATTGGTGAAAAATAACCAAAAACAGACAACTTAACCAGCTTATATTACATTATTTTCTGGTCTTGTGGAGTTTATGGAAGATAATTTGTTCCATC
>KN509572.1:0-16633 GCA_000787155.1 Scartelaos histophorus
TTATTTATTTATTTATTTTTCTGTTTTATTTTATGTTGCTATTTATTTAGGATACTGGTTTATTTATGGGGACAATGCACATGAATACACATTTTTGCAAGTCAAACATGCCAGTGTTATTATTATATTATAGTTGAAGTTATAAGAGGAACTTCAAGTTGTTTTATTAAATCTAATATGCAGATAGACAATAGCCCACTTCTCAATGAAGGGAACACTCACTTCCTGTTCTTTTCTTGCAGATAATGATGTCAGGAGAGCAGAGGCAGTGGCTTATCCTCACACTGAGCCTGACGCTCCTCATGGCCCTGTTGCCCCCCTGTGACGCACGGCGCGGAGGTGGTTTCGGCCGCGGTGGAGGCGGTGGGGGCTTCGGTCGGGGCAGGTCTGGGAGCTACAGCCGGGGAGTGGGCGGGGGCGGTGCTCCCAGGCCGGTGCAGAGCGGAGGTCCCAGCGCGGGCAAAGTAGCCGGAGCTGCGGCCGCGGGAGCCATCGGTGGAGCGATGCTTGGATCCGCGCTCAGTCGACCTGGATATGGACACGGTTATGGAGGTTATGGAGGATACGGGGGGTACGGAGGAGGGTACGGGGGATACGGGGGAGGGTATGGGGGTTTTGGAGGTGCCCCACGAGGAGGATATGGAAGAGGGTATGAGCAAGAGGGATCCGGAGACATGGGTTATTACTATGACGCAGCATCCAGTGGACCCATCTACAACAGCATCATCGTGGTGATAGGCTCGCTGTTTGCTTTGCTCATGGGCACCTGGGCAGTAGTCCAGTAGTAGAACCGGCGCCTCCACGCATGCGCAGCAGCGGACAGAACCTGACCTAAGTTCCACTACTTCCCCAACAACCAAACTAATGGTTAAGAAGTGAACCAAAATCTGAAAAGCTGCTACAAATAAAATCCATTCTTTTTCAGGAGAGATGTGCCACATGAGAACTTTCAAACCCACTTAAAGCCAAATTAAATGCCCCCTGCACTGACCTACTCACTTTTGATACTTGTGAATACGATACAAGAGGTCACAATTGTATAGGCTAATAGAAACACATTTATTTAGCATGTGAGTAAGCTATTTTTTTTTAGCATATTTGCAGTTAAAATGCAGCTCAGGATTTTCTTTAGCTGGTATAATGAAACAATTCTGAGGGGAAAATATGCATATAAGTCATTGTATAATTCCTTATGTTTTAAGAAGATTTGTTTTGATTTTAAGATGTAAATTGTGAAATAAAAAAAAAAAATAAAAAAAATAAAAAAACAAATCAGCTTATGTGTGGTCTGTTCTTACTGGCATTTTAGTGTTTAAATATTTCATGCCTATATTGTCTAAAACATTATGTAAATCATGAGAGTCATACACAGTGTGAGAAAACAGAAGACAGGCTCCAGTCCAGTGCTTTATTAAAAAAAAAAAAACCCAAACAAACAAAAAGCACAGTAGGCTACATAATATTTATTTCAGGTGATGAGTACAATGGGTAACATATCACTCCACAACATGAGTTTGTGATTTAAAAAACAAACACACACAGGCCTACATGAATAGTACTGCTAACCTCATCTAATTCAATAAATTCAATTCAGTACATTAGTTTTGGCAGTTGTGACTAAACTATTGTAAGGAGTGTGTGGTCTAATGGGATTATTGTCACCGATCCAATCAGTAATGTAAATAACCATTTCTGTTTATTATATTTATTAATAAAAAACAGTACAATCAATAAAAGAACTGAATCTCAGAGTGTGACATCACCTGGAACCTGAAAGCAACCAGCAGAGCCTTAATGCAGCAACAGTGATACATGACTGTTCATTATTATCACTATGGAAGTGGTGAAAATAAATATCAGCCAGTGTGAGCCCATCTGCACCTGCCCACCCCCTCTGGGACTCGGTGTGGTGTTTTTCCTCAAGTACTTTTCAGAATAAACAATATACAGCTCCAAACACCTCCTCACCTTCAACTGTTCAATCAGAGCTGGGTATCCAATCTCTAAAACACTCACTGTGTCATCATCCTCATCCTCGGCTGTGTTACGTACGGCCATGACGGCTGGGACCCCTGGAGTGGGCCCATGGGTGACCTCAGAGGGCTTTGGGGGTGCACTGGTTGTTGGCACTGATGAGCGGTTTGCCGACCCTGTTATGTTGTTAGGTTGGAAGGAGGAGACTGCAGTGGTGGTAGTCGTAGTGGATGTTGTGGTGGTAGTCGTAGTGGTTGTTGTGGTGCTGGTGGAACTCTTGACAGTGGTGGACTCGCTCTTCTTTGGGGTGGGCAAGAGGTCCTTTCTTTTCATGCATGTGTTCATAAAGGTCTCATAGTTGGTAGGAGGTGCCTTGTAGCTGTAGTCTTTACTGAAGTCATTGGTGTCTGTAGACTTCACACCATATCTTCTGTACATGTAATAATTGTAGTAGTGCTCCTCCTCAGGACTGTGGAAATGAAAATGTGGACGTGGAAACCTCCCAAGCCCATAACCCAGTGCCATTCCAGCCACAGCGCCCCCCGCTGCTGCCATCATTGCACTGCGGCCGAACCCTTTTGACTTCTCAGAAGGAATGTAGCCCATTGCTTGGGCTGACCGTGCAAATGGAGAGCCTCGTCCAGGAGCATAGCTGCCATATCCAAAGCTGCCCCCATAGTGTGGGCTCAAGATGTGGTTATTGGGGTTTTGATTGATGTATCCCCCCGGGTAACCGCCTCCATGCCCTCCTGTTGCATATCCTCCTTGTCCACCATAACTTCCATAAGTTCCATGTCCTCGTCCCGGATACCCTCCCTGTGCTGGGTACCCTCCCTGTGCGGGGTACCCTCCCTGTGCTGGGTACCCTCCCTGTGCTGGGTACCCTCCCTGTGCTGGGTACCCTCCCTGTGCTGGGTACCCTCCCTGTGCTGGGTACCCTCCCTGTGCGGGGTACCCTCCCTGTGCTGGGTACCCTCCCTGTGCTGGGTACCCTCCCTGTGCGGGGTACCCTCCCTGTGCTGGGTACCCTCCCTGTGCTGGGTACCCTCCCTGTGCTGGGTACCCTCCCTGTGCTGGGTACCCTCCCTGTGCTGGGTACCCTCCCTGTGCTGGGTACCCTCCCTGTGCTGGGTACCCTCCCTGTGCTGGGTACCCTCCCTGTGCTGGGTACCCTCCCTGTGCTGGGTACCCTCCCTGTGCTGGGTACCCCCCATGTGCTGGGTACCCTCCCTGTGGAGGATGCCCACCCTGTGCTGGGTACCCCCCATGTGCTGGGTACCCTCCCTGTGCTGGGTACCCTCCCTGTGGAGGATACCCTCCGTGTCCTCCGGTTCCGCCCTGCCCTCGTCCAGCAGACCCTGGCGCTGGCTGCTGGGGTCTTGGGTTGTAGGCAGTTCCAGGTTTGTTTTGTTTATGAACTGATCCTCCTTCGTTAAACTTATCAGGGTTTGGTTTTGGCTTTGGATTTTTATTTTTATTAAATAATTTATCAAGAAAACCCCCTTTCTTCTTGGCCTGTATAATGTCACAGTTGACCAAGACAATGATCAAACAAAGGAACACGGTGAGCTTCATCTTCAAACTGTGAAAATAGAAAAAAATATAGATCTGTTGAAATATAGGCTATTGCAAGTGTGTCTGTCATGATGAATCATTGAAAAGAATACGCAGAATCCCTAAAACTAAAATGACATGATACACGGCCCGACCCTGTCAACAGCACAACTCAAGACGGACGCAGGACCGTGTCCCAGTGTCCTTTTGCACGCCTCTATTAATGAAGCCCTTCACACGACACAAGTCCATGCATAATAACTTAATATGAATATGTAAGCAGGTTATAGACCTACACTGGTGTAATAAAGCTAAGAACAATGCAGTTAAAGAGTAGAATCAACTGACCTCTGTGCGCCAACAACTCAGCACCAAAATTCGTCTGAGATCAAATGCCCCTAACTATTTCTGTAACTATTTCTGTCCAGTCTCCCTGGATTAAAATAGCTCTGACCACTCCACGTGCCAAGCTGCGCTATTTCCAACAGAGTCTCCATATTCAAGATGTGACATAACGATATGAGCATTTTATTTTCCCATTTGCTTTGATCGTGCGGAGAGTGATGCCTTTCTTCCTCATGTAAAGAAAAGAAAAGTTGAGCATAATTTACTACCCAATTAAATGGCGTCGTCTGAGAAACAGCGCCATCTGGTGCTCATGTTTAGAGAAGCATAATAAATAAAAAAAATAACTCCCTAGAATTACTGAGTGTAGTTTTTTAGGTTACTATGTAGACCAGAGTAAATATGAAATGATTTTCAACACAGAATGAGTGTCACCAAGTATGTCATTTTAATAGCAACTTCAGGTTTCTTCTCCAAACATATTTCCATTCCATCCAGTTTGTCAATGTGAAGCGTCATTTCATGGTGAATTAAGTCTTTAACGTTTTTGCAGATGACAGGGCAGAGATACCAGGCATCTTCTGAGCTACACAGTGAAATCCACACCACAGTTAAGAACATGAGCCAAATTTAGTTAAATTAATAAGTCTACAGCATTACAAACTATATGGCCTGTTCACTTGTACAGCTGGTCTCTTGTATTACACCACTTTAGTAGCATACAATAAAACCAGACAGTCAAAGATAGTCAGTCAAGTGCATAAAATCATTCACTGTGTAGCCAAGAAGGCCCATACGTCCTTACAGAAACAATTAGTCAGAGGTTTACATGAATTAAAGTAAGTGCAACAAAGGTTTCATTTACACCATCCATTGTTCAAATGATAAAATAGAAAGTAGACGACCTAAAATGATGCTGATTTAATAAATGATCGCCTTTTTCTGTAGGCACATACAGTATGTAAATCCAATCACAGTTAGTTATTTCACAAAATGACAGTACCATAAGTGAAAGTGGATCAAGAGCAAAGGCACATTCGGAGCATAACTTACAGAGGTTAGGTCTCCAAAAGTGTGCCCAAAAAATGAGAATGGAACATGAACAAAGCAAATTGTGAAACCAATTTTCAGGTCAACTTTCCAAAATGATTTCAAAAGCTCAATATTTAGGCCTGTAATAGAGAGGACAGGTCAATACCATATTTTATACATTAACTTTTTAGGTTGCAATACCAAAAATAATAATCTAATCAGGGAATTCTTTTCAACAATATCTCTTTACGGACATCAAGTATTTTCTCTTTAATAATTTTAAATATTAGCACTGCTAAAATACAATACATACACTGTTTACAGTCAGATAAAAATCTGAATTTGTCAAAGTTTGTCTGCTCAAATAAGCGTAAACGTTTACCCCAGACACCTCCTCTTTAGGGAATGAGTGCTATCTCAATAAAATATGAGTTTAACTTTTCTAATCAAGCAGCAAGCCTCAGTACAATTAGATTTTAAGCAAATCCATATTGGACAAAGAAACCTCCAGGGTGTGAATACAGGAGGTCTACTGTACGTGCTTGTCATTGACAGTGAGATTTTAAATATCTTTTGAACTAAAAATGTTCAATAGAGATCTGGGAGTAAATTACCTTGTTCATTTCCTGAACCAGACTTTTAGGTCTACAAATAAAACTATAATTACAAGAGAAAACTTGAAAAATTCAAGAGACAATGACCTTTGCATAGCAAACTGTACAGAGGAGCTGCTGCTGCAATGTAAGAGACATTAATTTACATAGTATTTACAAATTTACACAAAGTGGAGTGAGAGCCAGATGGGGTATAGAGAGAGGGTTGTTCATGATATCAAATCAACTGCGCTGATGGTTGTCCTTTTGAGACTTTGCACAAAGTAAGCAACAGAATGGAGTGCATGGAGCAGCTCAAATGATGGATTCACTCATCCTTTCACAAGCCCCCATAGTGAAATTAATGCAACAAAGCTACAGGATCCTGTCCCACTGAAGAAGAGCATTTACTCAAACTTTATAGGGATGGACTGATGTGCGTCGCCTGTGACTGGTCCATTTCTGTATCACCGTCTTGGCTTCGAGTCTTATTCAAACACCATTGGCGCTCATCTTGCTCTTGTGAGACATTTCTGTTGCCGCTTTTGCCTGAAACAACAAGATACAACTGAGATAAAAAACTTGAGCTGGGTGATCATTCTTGTAAAAACAGCACAGTTTTTTTGTGTGTTTTATTTTTACTGAACGTTCCTTTAGCTGAAACTGTTGAGATTAGCTGGTCATATGATAAAGGTCAAAGCCAAGAAGAACCAATTGGATTACACAATCCTTATTAAGATGTTTTTGATGGTAATGTGCGTTCAACCGATGATGCAAGTAACGAGGCTCAAAAAGCAAAAAAATAAAACTGAGTAAAGCTTTAGGGAGAATAAAACACACAACTTTGTTGCCCATAGAAATGCAAAGCTTTCTCACCTGGAGGACTTCAGCCGGAGTGAGCGGTTTATCAGATAAAGCAGGGGCCTTATCTCTCATCTCTTCCACCTAAATACACCACAGTGATTAGAATATCAACAAATGAGAGAGAACAAGAAAGTGAGACTGTATTACTGACCGGCCTGTCTTTAATAATGAGAGCAGGGTCCTTGAGCATGTCTGCACTGACTGAGGATGTGTTTGTCTCGGTCTTATCCACCGGTGGTGGAGGATTAGCCTTCTGTAGATAGGAAAAGCAATACAATTATAGTACCATTACACTTTGGCTTTACCTTTGGTTTGTATTTATAATGCAGTATACTTGCGAAAGTGCAATTTATACCTCAAGTTTGGGAACAGGGGGGATGACTGGGGGCTTTGGTTTGAGGTCTGTCAGATACATGGCTCTTGACAGCAATAGAAGAGAGGGAGGAACATTTTCTTTCAGATGCAGATCCAACCACTGAGAAAGACAGAAATTAATCATTACATAAACTGCAACAATCATAATCTGGTATTGTATTGCTTGAAAAATTATGTTTTTTATACATTTTTCAACAGTCCCGCAAAGGCTGTGGTGGTACAAGATAAATTTTAGTTGGGTTTGATTTTATCCTAGAAAAATATGTTATGATAATACATCAAAATACATGTTGTATCGATTCATAGTTCAGATCTCTTTAATTTTTAGACTGTTGTGTGTTCACTAGTTTTTACCTGCTGCATTTGTTGTCGAAGTTGATCAGTGGTGAGACCCAAAGACCTCATCCCACGACTACGACATGCAGCCTGGAGCTCTGACACACTCATGGCTGCAACACCCTCTGCTGCAATCATCTGATAAAAAGATAAAATACCATAAATAAAGTTAGTTAACAATACATGAGTTGAAGCGTTTTAAACACAACATTTAAATCCTGACCTCATCATCTGCCTTGATAGTTCTCAGTTGCATCATTAACTGAAAACGCAGCAAGTTGTTGGTGCCTATCGGCTGCAGCTCCAGCAATTTACACAGAGCAACCAACTGGGGGCGCTCCAGATGCTCCAGTGTCAGCTCATCCTCAAACAGCTTAGAAAACTTAACAATGTCTTTAGTGGTAGGCTGCTCACCAGTGACTCGCACCTATGAAACAAAGCTTTGGCGTAAGAGCACATACCCACAATACGGTTTATCTTGAAAGGTGCAATATGTAAGTTTTCTATTTGCCTCCATGGAGAGGATACTGCTTTGTCAAAAATGTCCCATAATATGGCATTAAACCTATCTCCATGAAGACAAGCATAAGACAAAACCAGGTTGAGTTACAATTCAAATATGTGGAGAGTAAAAGTAAAAAGTAAGAACACCTGTTTTTCAAGTTCTACCGAGCACCCATGGTTAAATAAATGCCAGACAAAGCGAAACACCTCCATGGAGACAAGCAAGTGACAGGCACAAGAAAAGTTACATAGTGCACAATTAACTTTATTATACTTACTTTTTGTACATATGTGGAGAAGCGCTGAGCCTCGTCCTGCGTCTGAGCCTTGGCCTTGTTCCTGCGTGCCATTTCAGCGATGGTCTCCTGGAGGAACTTAGCTAGTTCAAGCTTTGCAGCCAAACCCTTTTTCTGCTTCTCCTCCTGCAGAAAAGTAGAAAATATAATATTAAGAAATTAATTATAAATATAATGAATGCCAGACCACCCCATCTCCTAGACCAGAATAACTTTGAGCCTTGTTAACATAATTATAATATGATTTTCATCCACCTTTACTTCTTCACTTTAAGAACTGTGCTGAGAAAATAAAACTAAGTGTGCAAGTACATGAAGAAAACTGACTTACAATAAGCCTTTTGAGTATTAAGCAACCGGGAAGAACTTTAGTGTATCCATGAACTAGGAGGACTACAATTATTAATCTGAATCAATGTGATTTGTGACTAGTAATGGTTAAAATATTTGTATCTGGAAGCATAATGAATCGCTGATAAGTTGATTACTAAAATAAACGTTAGCTGCAACTCAACCTTGTACATACCTTTTTGGACTCTGTCTCAAATGTCGAGGGAAGCATCTCTGGGAAAAGCTTCAGAAAAACAGGCAGAAGAAACTCCATGAAGGGGACGATGATGAACACCATGAATGGAACCAGTCGGAACAGATCGGCACAGGTCCTCATGAGCTGCACACACAAACAGCAGGTCTCTTTAATACATCCAAAACATGTGCACTAATACACCGCTACTCACGGTCAAAAATAGCATAACTACAGTATGACATCTGCATGCGCAAAGAGCAGATGACAGGTATGCAGTTTATGTTTCAAAGAGGCATGATCAAAATGTTTAATGATTTTTTAAGAGACAACTGGATTTAACATTACATAATAAATAATACCAATAACTAAAAACTAATTGTGACCTGACTTAAAAGTGCATGTCTTCAGCTCATCTTTGTTGACTTACCCTCCTCCTTTCCCTGCGTGTGAGTATTTGTCCATGCAGTAGTCTCCACACCATCCTTCCAGCAATGCTGATGTCAATCCCAAGTAACCGAAAGCCATTATAATAGTGCTTCAATTCATCCACAACTCTGTGATATATAGATTTTTTGACTAGTGTCCTCTCCTGCGGTGGGGGCACTGCAGAGGCTGTGGTGGTCTGAGTCGGTGAGGCTGCTGGAGGCGAAACAATCCCAGAATCCTTTTTGGTTGTTGAAGCATCCTGCGCAGAAGCTGCAGTGGGCTTACTGTCCTCTGGTTTTATATCCTGGAGCCAGGCTCCTGAGCTGTGCAAAGAGCGAGCAAAAAGGGTTGCCCTGTGGCCAAGGCTGTTGCTGTTGGGGTAGATGTAGCGGGAGTGTCTGGAAGAAACCACTGCAAGCTTGTGGGGTGGGTCTATATGGAGATAGGCTTTGGAAGACAGAGAGGAGCAGCTGTGTCTCTTGGATAGCAAATACGATCCCCTGTGGACACAACAAACCTGGTTATATGTAATGTTTGGTCTGTGTGATGAATATTTTGAAAAGAAAAAACATTTACAAGATTAAATACCACTGATGGATAACTGTTTGTGTGCATAATACAGGACATTATATAATTTATCTAAATATTTTGAATTGCATAATGTAGTTGATTTCCTCATTAGAATCATATCTGGAGCAGTCTTTTGTGTAATTCACGCATGCCTGTGAGAATACCATGAGAAACCAGCATACTTAGGTTCTGTACCACCATGTGATATCATGGCCTGGTAATCCACTGGTAATTGGGCTGAATAACTTTAGAGGGAACTCTTATTGCCATTTTACTGAAAACTGGTATTTATACATTAGTAATAATAATTGAATTTTGTTCAGATTATTTTAAACACATCTAGGAGAATCTAGGAGTGCGTTAACACTGCAAAGAAAACTCAAATGTCCTTTTAAACTAATTCAAGAATCCCACGCATTTCAGAACTAGTCAGTGAGATCCAAACTAGTAAGTTTTATATACATACAACAGAATATCTTGTCTGAGCTTCATGGCATTCAATAAAAGATGCATCTTAACTTTTAAGCAAGCAGCTATTGATTTTGTGAGCATTGGGTAAGTCAACTCCTATTTTTTTTTTTAAGACCAGTAACATGAACTATCCATCAAATGTGTCCAAAGTCTGGTTTATAAACTCAGAATAATGTATAATATGATTTTTCTTTATGGGTTTCAAGTGTGTATAAGACAAGACTTCTTACATAATATTTTTTTTTGTGACTGCATTCAATGATTAACTAGGAAATGTGATAAGAATAAGGAAAAAGCATAAAAAATCTCTACTAAAATATATTTAATAAAGCAAGCTGCAAAAACATTTTGACAAGCTGCAAAAACATTTTGAGCTTCTAAATGATTCTTTGATTCAGTAAATAGTTACTTTTTCCTGGGGCCAAGATTGTGTATAATCCATAGAACTGTAAAACAACAATAGTCAAAAAGTCCTAGTAACTTTTACAAATAACTCTACCAGTCCTTTAAGAATCCATTAAGACAAAAAAAAAATCCTATATGACCCCTTTCTGGAAATTGTTTGTCATATCCAACTTTTAGTCCTAATGGAAAATTCTAAAAGGGTACAATACACCAAGTCAAGTGCAACCTTATTATTAATAAACAGGTTTATCTCTCCTGTTTATCTTTTTAATTATGAAAAGATAAAGAATAAAGATAATTTATAAAAAGAAAAACAGGGAGCACGGGACTTGGTGATAGACACAGTTCAGGCGTGAACAAAAACAAACTAACTTATTACTCATGAAATAAAGCAATCGGAGTAATTGGATTATTTTTAAAAGAAATTATCAGTAGTCCGTAAACACAATAACACTAACACGCTTTACATTTCTTGCAAAGTTTCACCTACAACAAAACCACAGACAGATCACGTGTAGTTCTTTGATGTGGAGACTCCTGTGGTTAAAGATCCGAACATTATGTAAACATTCGTTACCTACATTGAACGTTTATCATTTAAGACCTTGCACAAAAGTTGAAATCAGGCCTTTACGATTGTCATGCTTACCTTGATCGTGTCACAGCGAAGAGCACCTGGTGACTGAAGACTGCCATTGTATATTACGGAACTGTGGGAAGCACATGGAGAGACGTGAGGGCGGTGCAAGAGTCCGGTTACATTCATGAGCTGCAGCTTAATTCAAAGGCTGCAAGCACACTCTGTCCCGTCATCTCTTATATGATCATACAGCTGACACGTTGTCCAGACAAAGAAAACACGGTGCTTTTAGTTTGCTGACAAATGACTGGCGTATTGTTACCGAGCTCTAGTTATAACATAAACAGAAGTTCTTGTCATTCGTATTAGATAACCCAGCAGCAAGTTGCCGTATCACAAGTGATCCTGCGCAGACATGACAGATACAGCCTGTCCATACTGCTAACTATGGCCTGTGTGTTGTTTCTACTATGCTATTTTTTAATCATAAAAAGTATGTGATGTCACATGACAGACAATCAAAACCATTCGTGTGTTAATAAGTCATGACGTTTAAGTGATTCAGTCTTCAACGAAAACATTATAAATTGGATACACAACCAAACAGTTCGACTTGATTATTTAGAGTGAATATATGAACACCATAAGCATTTACAGTCCTGTCTGATACTTTGATTTGAGTCAGCTTAATTATTAACCTGTCAAAGTACAATCTTAAAAAAAAAACCAGGATGCTAACTAGCATAGCTAGAGCTAACGCGAAGCTAGCCAGCGAAATGGCAGCAGTCCACTCACCTCCAGCGTCACTGACCGAGCTGCAGCTGCTGACAGGGCGTAGCAAGACTTCGTGTGAGAAAGCTAATGAAACAATCCATCCACAACCTTCAGTAGAGGCAATCCGTCTCAAATAAAGTAACGTATCAGATGATGATAAACCCATTTACGGTGGGTTTAAATGCGGTAATATTTTACCGATGGGCCGTGGTGTTGCGGAGCTGGGGCAGCCTCCTCGGGTTGAGCTGCGTCTGTGGAGGAGGTCACACATTCAGCGCGTTGACGGTACGTGAGCGCGTAGACCCTACGTGAGCGCGTAGACCGTACGTGGGCGTGTAGACCGTACGTGAGCGCAGTGCATGCTCTTAGAGAGTGTCTATGCAAATTACAGAGGATCACTCACAGAATTACCAAATATAGTTTTATTTTTATTTGTCAAATATGTTACAAGGAGTTGTGTTGTGTAAATTCAGGACTGCTTGCACAGTGTGAAATAAATCAACCTATTTAAGTTTATAATAAAATGCTGCTTTACTCTGCACAATTAAAAGAAAGAAAGAAAAAAAATACACTCATCTCGTGTCATTGATGCATAGATCTATTAAAATGTATTGATGGAGCATGAATAATCGTGGAGTAAGGAGAACGTGTGCAAAATCGTAACGTGAGACATCTGTGTGTTTGCTGCTTTACCGACCAGATCAGAGTGATATTATGATGATATTAGAAAACCAAATAATTCCTCGTTGCAGGTGTGCCTTGGGCAGCCCTGCAGGTATCTCCTCTGGGAAAATGAAGCCTAAATATTGCACCACTTTTTGCTTCACTCAAACTTACATAGGCCAAGTGATTATAAAGGTCTATGCGTGAATCCCTCTATTTTTTTCTCTCCCGGAGAAGACAAGACACTGGAAGAAGTTTGAACTACACATCCCGATGAGACGTGCGGCTGACCCCTTCTGGCGGATGGAGTGTTTTTTTCCTTTCGCGCTAAACTGGAGACACCACCAGCCTACGACCAGCCTCCAAGTGAACAGGCGGGCTCTTTTTGTGAAGACTAGACTGGGCAATTGAAAGATAATATAATAGGAATAAAGCACAGGACGGAATAGAGCGGAAAAACACATTGGAAATCTTTTGGAATTGCTCTTGTCCCTTACATAGAGGAAGAGCCAAGCAAAGGGATTGGGTAGCGAGCAAATAGCGTAACACCCCCTCCTCCTCTCTGTTGAGAATTGCGTTAAAACCAAAACGAAAAGGAAGGCCCGCGGTTTAACAACATAAAAGGAGTATCTTCATTTTTGTTTTCCCCTCTACAATAAGCGAGGAAACGGTGCTGGCTGGTGTATGTGTTTAGAATGGGACACGCTGAAGGTACTGACATTTTTATTCCCCTGCATCTCTAGGCTCGGCATCAATCCGTGCTCTCTATGCTCCTTTGGTCTTCACCCTAGCCACAAGCGTGTTTTCTCTAACCACTACTGCATGTTACTGTCCTACCACGGTCTATACATGCATTATCTATTCTGCCAGCTCTGTGTTTGCACTCACATTTTCACAAAAACGCCCGTGATGGTGGTTTAATCACGCCAGACAATTTGATTTAAAGGGGCAAAGGCAGCCATATTGGCAATGGAACGCTAGCCTAGCAACATTAGCTCCAAATCATCTCCAATGTGTGGTGTACGATATTGTAATAACAATTTCGTCCAAGCATTACACAATAATAAACTGCATTACACATTAACTATGTAAATATGTTTTACAGGACGTGTTTCCTGTGCTGCAGTATCGTATTTGAGGACAGGTTCTTTGATGCCAGGTAGCTGTGTTAGGCTAATAACGCAGAAAGCTAAAGGAGCATTCACTGAAACATTTAGCCAGCGCAGTCGCTCTTATGTTGTTTGGGCTAATAGAACCACTTGTTTACCAACATTAGGTAACAGGTTATTATTTTGTAATAAGTGAATGGCTGCTAATTGTCATATGCCAGTTTCATCACAGTTACCCTCTGCCAGCTTTGGCAGCTCCGTTTATAAGGAACAACATTGATAAGTCGCCTTGTGTTATTTTTGTATAGCCTTCGTATCGGTGCTAATGAATTCTCCCATTGATACACAAAAGGTCTATGCAAAACCACATTTAATTATCTAATCATCCTCTGAGAAGACCCAGCCCTCCATGAGTTCAGAGCACAATGAGCATGAGAATTTGGTTAAACATTTCAAATCTGTGAACAACATATTGGTGCATCTTTTCATTCAATTTGTAATCCATATTGATTACAGATACTGATACTGACTTAGCCAAAATAATCATGTTGTTGTTTTTTTTGGGGGGGTTTGTATTAACAGGTCCAGTCAAAGAAAAAGACAGTTAAGGATGCAGGAGCTCAACAATGGATTTCTCCTTCTCTTTCATGCAAGGGATCATGGGAAATACAATTCAGCAACCCCCTCAGCTTATTGACTCGGCAAACATCAGACAGGAAGGCACCTGTGACACTGGTAGTGACCCTGGCGAGGATGGGCCCTCATATAACTCTGCCCTGGATGCTGAGTTTTCCTACCCATCGTCTGCCTCAGAGGACATGCCTCAGGTTCCCAACGGCTACCCGGCTAGTTTGGGCCTTTATGAGCCACAGACCAAGTTTTCCTTGTACTCACAGTTTCCAAATGGCTCAGCGAATGGGTATGGGGCCATCCGAGGCTATGGAGAGCATGGCCTCTTACCCGGGGAGGGGACTGTCTTGAGGGGTCCTGGTCTTCAGGAGAGACCCTTGTCCCCTGTATCCCCTCCTCTGCCCACACATCACTCCCATATCCACCACCAACATCAGTCACACCATCATCACCTCCATACGCACCATGGTTCACACTACCACACAAACCAGCCTCACATCCATCAGCACAGCTCCCCTCCACCACTGCCCTCCCAGCACCACCTGCCCCACACACCCCACATCATGAGCCATACTCTGCCCCCACCGCCGCCCTTGCACCTGCCTTCATCCAGTCCACCTCCTTCCCTTGTGGACAGTACCCCCTCATCTCAGCCATCCCATGCACTGGCCAATGCACCCAGTGTCCTGAAGAAAACCAGCTCCCCAGAGATCAAGCTGAAAATAATTAAAACTTATCAGAATGGCAAAGAGCTCTTTGAGTCAGCGTTGTGTGGAGATCTGCTTCAAGAGCTACAGGTACAATATATTAATTTAAGTATCATGTTTTTTTAAAGCTGTTTTATGAGTCTAAATGATTTCTAATGAAATGGAAGTGTTTTCTGATGAGTAAAAATTGTAGATGGTTATTTTTGTGAAACATTAGATGATGTCTCACACTACATTCACTGCATATGTTCACTTTTGTACAGAAGGAGTCTCAGAAAAAGACAGCTGGTCAGATGCAGCGCAGACATGAAAGGAAAAAGGAAAAGAGGAAAAAGACTGCCAAGCTGCAGCAGCATGTCCAGCAAAATAGCTTGGACCAGTGTTCAAAACAGAGCGGTACAACCAGCCAGACAGAGGACACACAACTCCTGCTCCCACAAAGAGAAGGACCCACAGCACAGTCGGGGAAGCCCCAAAAGACAGTTATCAAAGCTGAACCAAAGATGCCTAAAGCAAAGTCACAACAGGTCATTAAAGATTTTTTTTTATTAATAAATTTATTATTATTGTCTAATTAAAATCTTGTTTGTTGTCTTGTTTCAGGTTGTTAAAGTTCACCACCCTTCTGTGATCCAAGAAACGGGCTTCTGCAAGGAGTTTGTAATTGGAGACCTGGTGTGGTCCAAGGTGGGGACCTATCCCTGGTGGCCTTGTATGGTCTCGTCTGATCCACAGATGAAGGTTCACACCCGTATCAACACAAGAGGTTAGATCAACCTTAATAAACATATTTTAACTGTGGCATTAATTATGTGTAATTTAGATTATTAATTTTGATTGTAATCACCTGATGTTTTTACACAGGTCACAGGGAGTATCATGTCCAATTTTTTGGGAGTGTAGCTGAACGTGCATGGATCCATGAGAAAAGAATTGTTACGTACCAGGGAAAGCAGCAGTTTGATGATCTTCAAGCTGAAACGCTGCGCAAAACCACAAACCAAGTGGAGAAACAAAAGGTAAATGGATTTACAACAAAAACAAACCATGGCATTCTGTAATAGGGTTACATATGTTTTAAGGAATAGATCTGTAGAAGTACACATTTGCTCATTTAAATGTAATTTCAGCTCCTGAAGCCTATCCCTCAACGTGAGCGTGCACAATGGGAGGTTGGTGTAGGCCATGCTGAAGATGCCTTTAAAATGACACGGCAAGAGAGGATTGATAACTACACTTTCATTTACGTTGACCCTGACCCTAATGAAGCACCACCCTCCAAAAAACCAAACATCAAACCAGAAAAATGCACCCGGCGCTCCAGTGGATCAGTGAATAAAAGGGAGGATGGAGGAGTGAAGTCACCGGACCGAGAGGCAGTTCCTCGTCGACTGCAGCCTCGTAGACAGTGCAGCATTTCAAATACAGACAATAACCAGTCGTCAAATGATGAGGGCAGTCAAAAGGAAGAGCCAACGTCACCAAACCACAAAACCAATTCAGATGGACAAACTCAAGAAGAATCCCCTCCACCTGTCAGAGCCTGGAAAACTGCAGCAGCGAGAAAATTGTTACCTCTCTCCATAACAATGAAAAGGTTAAATGTGGAAATTACAAAATGTGATTGGCCTCTTCTGCAGAAAAAAACTGTATCAAAAACAGTATCTTCCCCAAAAAAGGAAAGTGAAAAAGAGGAGCCAGTAGAAAAAGAATCCCGACAGCCGGATCTGGGCTACTGTTCTCCTGAGGTTAGTAACAGTGAGATTTTGAGTGTCAGTAAACCCAAGATGAAAAATGGCAGCATATTAAAAAGCAAACAAATGTCTGTAAAATGCTTAGTAAATCATTCTTTTTTTAATAGAAATTGCTAATGAAAAATTAAATTCTTAGCAACAAATG
>KN509581.1:7414-20846 GCA_000787155.1 Scartelaos histophorus
AACTAATAACGTCATCTGTAGTATGGTCCATAATCCTGTATATAATCCTGTATATAATCCTGTGCATAATCCTGTGCATAATCCTGTATATAATCCTGTATATAATCCTGTATACTGCTGCATCTGAGGCTTGAGAGTCCTTAAAAGAAATCTGATAAAATAGCAATTTCTGGTGATCACAACAAACAAAAAAACTAAACAATAATAAAATAATGATCTGCATGTAACATAGTTTAACACATGTTATTTAATATTTGTATTAAGGATTATATATTAATTTTCTAAATTTTCCAAATATTTGTTCAAGGTTGAAAAAGAAGATGTGAAAAACAGACACACAAACCAAAGTGAATCCAAAAATTCACCAATTTGAAAGTCGAGTGTTTCTTTACCGTCTTGTGAAGTAGAAGTTATTCCAAGTATCACAATAAAACAAATACCACACGGAACTGAGCTATTTTCAAGTTCAAAAGAAAAAAAAAGTATTTGACAAAATCAAATAAAAATTCCTTCCCATCAAACAAGATCCAAACAATTAGCAAAAGTTTGTGAAAATGAATCGATTGGACCGATTTAAAAAGAGACATTATACTGATAATTTAACAAAAGAAGAAAAGAAAGCTTAACATGAATTAACGAACGATAAAGATATAATAATAAAACCAGCGTATAAAGATGGGATAAAGTGATCGTCATACAAACTTACCCATTACTAAGATGACCATCAGATCACACCTCAACATTTCAAAGTGAAATATTTAAGTATTTAGAGAAATCACCATCACGTGAGTGGGCGAATAAATCAAGCAGAGTTTGAGTTTCTGTGTTACAAAAGTACAATTATACCACAGTCTTCTATATTCTCCCAAAAATTCATAAAGATATTAGCGTCCCACCAGGCTCCCGCCCTCTTGTAGCACAAATCGCCTCATTATTAGCTCCTCTGTTGGAATATGTGGATTTTTATACAAAAGAACACTTACAGAAACTGCCAGCATATCTGAAAGACTCTAAAAACTTCATCAATAAAATATGGGCAGTTACTGGTGTCCCTGAAGACTCATATCTGCTTAATGTCGCTCACGAGGACGGGCTGGATGCAAACAACTTATTTACAAACAAGTGAAACGTCCAAAAAGCTCCCGACAGAATTCCTGCTATAAACTTTTGTCATGAAATTTAATCATTTCAGTTTTAATAGATATTTTACCAACAGTACAAGCATGGGCGCTGTACGGGCACCTATTTATGCCAATCTACACATGGGTTATTTATATATATAACATCTTCAACCATGAACAAAATATTCATCACAAAAATATCCTAATATATTTCAGATAAAATGATGATATATTTTGTCTTTTTCGTGATCAAGTAAGAGACTTCAACTGTGAATTTGATGAATCAGTTTAAACCTAATCTCAAATTCACATGCAAATACAGTAAAAAGAAAATGAACTTTTCCAACATGTGGATCTAAATGAGGGGACGTCTCTTAAGTATCAAAGCCGCTGATAAGAACTCTCTTCCACTGGAGAGCACACTCAACTCCCTCTAAAAGACGTCTTCCTAAAAGCCAGTTCCTCCACTTCAGACGGGTGTGACAAACTACAGACGACTTTATAGAAAAATCAGCGGAGATGAAAACAAAATTCATAGAAAGAGGCTTCAGTGCACAGTGGGCAGAGGAGGCGTAAACCAAACCAACCAAAAAACATTTAACACAGTGAATTCACCCCAGAGCCATAAGGGCAAATCAATTATTTTAGAACTGGCACATGTTAAAGACCCAGAACTGTCCCAGATATTCAAAGATCCACCTCTGTTTACCTATAGAAGAAGAAAAAACCTGTGAGACGCCTTGGTACATTCAGATTTCTACACCAAACGCTCAAACTCTCTACGCCTAATATCAATTCTAGATGCAGTAGATGCGCTCAGTGCCACAACACCACAAAGACGACTCATTTTTGTCACTAGTTCCCCATTAGGAGCATCATGACATGTGTGTCCACTCCACACGAAAACTCAAAACCCGAATAAGTGAGCACAAAAGCGCCGAGGCCCTGACTCTCCGGTGTTCACTTTAACCAGCTGAAAAATGATATGTCGTCCTTGCGTTTCTGTGGGACAGGTGCCGGCTCTGTGGAGAGGGGAGTGACCGTGATCAGTCTGTTGGCTTTTTACTCCACAAACTCTTAATTCCCAAAGGCTTAAATGATGAAGTGCTTAATGTAATGTTATGAGGTCAAAAAGAGTGTTGTGATAAATAGTGCACATAGACCCCTCCCTCTGTTTTAATGTTAATAATTATCTTATCTTCTTCAATTTAGTATTAATTAGTGTATTAATCCATGAGAGATTGGGGCATAGCTAATAATATTTAATTATAGCTAATAATATTTAATGTTGATGTCAATGCTGTGATTGGACGTTACTCTTAACTTAATTTACAAAAGTGGAGCTGAAGGGGCTTTTCTCAAACCTGAGGAAGGTTTGAGGGACCGAAACGTTGTATTAATAAAAGAAAACCAGGAGTGAGACAGTGTGCAAAGTTTTTTTCTTGAGTCCAACTTAGAAACACGCTAAAAATAACCATAAAAGTACTTTCTGTTCAGACATTTGTACACAACAATCACCATTTCAATCTGACACACTACTATTTCATATATGGTCCATCGGGGTTTTATATAGACTGGAGTGGTTCTGCACGCGGCTTGACTGTAAGACACTCTTGCATTGGCCTTGAGAGTGAATGACGCGTCCTTGAGCTGCAGCTACACTTGAACAGAAATGCTTATGTTCTCAAATTTATTATCGCTTTTTCTTTCACCTCTGCTGTTTTTTCTGCCCACGCTTTAATCTGAATTTTAAGCACAGCACATGTGAGCAACACACACAGCGCCTTGTACTTGCTGGATACTAATGGTCTGCCTGGCGCTGGCTTTGAAATATGTTTTTTGGCAAATTTACTATTAATTTGATTTAGCTCCTCTGCTTTTTCTTATTTAAGGAGGCTGGAGCGTGTCCCAAAGTCTGGGTGCAACAGGAGCATCTGAAGACATGAATGGCCACAGCACAATGCACGACTTAAATATAATAATATGATTAGTAAACTATTAAAATAATAATTATTAGTAATATAGTAATTGTTTTTTGTTTATACAGAATCTTAAACTCATGCAAAAACATCCAATTATTTCTGAGGTCTTCAGGCGTCTTTGTGGGAGACTCATTAGCAAAGCACGTCTAGACCAAAGTAAACGTAATATGTCACAGTTAGATCAAGGAACTCAAAATGTAAAAAATGTTTTAAAAAAGATGCATTTTAACATCCAATTATAAAAACTAAAGCAGTCGGGGTAAAGTGTAAGTGATTTTTATAATTATCTGTATATGAGGAATAACACTGTGGCCAGTAACTGTAGAAAACACAGATCATTTTAATTGTGACACCTGCTGTGGGTGGGCTGCAGTGTATATGAGGCACATTGTGAACATTGTGTGCTCCTCTGTTCTTGAATCATTAAAAACCAGAATAATGAGCCTGTACACGGAATTGATCAAGTCTGACAAGAGCCAAATTGTGATGACAAGTCTGCAGCTTATGGTCTGCAGCTGTCAGTATCTGTCAAAAGAGGTTAGGCAAACATCCATATAATAAAGTATCAAAAAAAAGGTTTTCCAGAGTATCACAAATCTAATACTAATCAATACTAACACCAGTATTGAAACTAGGTATTGACACTCATTAGATACTCATGGTTGGCTGCTCTTGTGGCTGACTGACACTGATTGGCACACAGAGCAGTTTTATCTTAGATTTTTAAGTTTAATATTTGGGGATTTTTGCCAACTTTTGTTTTGGCTTTCAATCATTATTGTATTTTAATGCTCAATTATTATTTATTTTATTGACAGAGCATTATTCATTCACTCCTTGGTGCTGTGGCACACTGTGGTCTCCATGTTACGTCTGCTCTGTGCATGTGTATAATTGGGTTCCTTCCAACTGCTATTTTTATGTTACTGTTGGACCTTTATTGAACCAGGAAAGTCCCACTGAGATTGACAATTTCTTTTTAAAGAGAGTCCTGGCCCCATTAGAGACCTACTGCACACGTCTCTGAGCGGAGGAAGAAAGCACAGCACCCACAGGACACCTCCACTGACACTCTCACAAAAGCTCTGATTGGACTTCAAAACCAGCACTCACGGAGTCACACACACTCCTACTGTACGGGGCTGTGCTCATGTGCGCCGTACGAAAAAATATATAACGGGACTCCACTGCTGACTTGCAAATAGAGCTTAATTGGAACCACTTTATAATAACAATACCTTGATTAGTTTTAATGAAGCATAAAGATGTGTTATAGTTTATTCAGGCTAAGGACTTAATTAAGAGGTTAGAAAATGCACCGGCCCCAGTGCGGTTTTGGATACTGGCGATGATCCTAAAAAATGAGCTGGATCAGATCTCAGCTCCCAAATATCAGTTCAGCCGAAGTCCTGGTTGGACAAGTTGATGTGATAAGACGGTTTACTGGTGGTAGCCCAAAAGTGTTTGAAAAGTGTTTTAAAAAGTCTGTAGCTACTTGAGGGATAAAAAACACCTACACACACATTTGGATCAGTTTAGTGTTATTTTAGTTTTGAAAATGAATTCTGTTTTCACTGGAGTTAACATTGGGTATGAGCAGATCCTTAAAGCTACAGTATTTAAATCAGTATCGACTTCATTACAGGGAATATGGAGAGTTACAAATGTCAGCCTGAAAACTGCGCTTAATTGGATACCATTTTATAATAATTACACCTTAATTAGTCTTAATGAAGCAAGAACAAAGACCTAAATCATAATGGGCAAATAGTTTATGAAGAATTATTCAGGCTTGGCAACTATTTAACTGAGAGGTTAGGGTTAGTAGTTTGGGTTAGTTTGTAGTTACTAAGCCGGGATCATTCTTTATGAAGTGAAACCTTGACTGAACTCGCACAGGCTCTGATTGGACATCAAACCAGCGCTGCAGAGTCCACTGTGCTACACTTACTATATACTACTGCTGTGCTGCTGTGTGCAGGAGAGGCCACTGTGCTCTATTGTACAAGAAATATACACAGGGCTGCGACTGTTGACTCACCTCTGCCACTTTAGCAAAGAGTTAGGGTAAGACTTGGTCGGGTGTTAGTTGAGTAGTTACTATGACTGAATTATTCATAATAAACAATTTGCACATTATTAATAAAAGTCTTTGTTCATGCTTTATTTTAACTTATAGGTTGAGTAAGCAAAATGCAGCTATGGAGCTCAACAGTGACCAGTGGTCCCTGACTAAACTGTTCACAGGGTGTTTTTGGTTGATGGGGGGAAACGGGAGGAGGAAACTCATCCAGACACGAGGAGGAAACATGCAAACTCCACACAGAAAAGTAACTACTGTGAGGTACAAGTGTTGCCAGAAACTCCACTAAGTTAAGTTATGTTAGGTTATGCAGTAAGATCCCCATGGAGACAAACTGATGGACTAAGTTACGTAGAGCTCCTTTAAATAAGAAGTAAATGCATAATTTTATTCAGAAAATGTCAGAAATGCAACAGTTACACTCCTTTAGAATAACATTTAACTTAACTTAGGGGTTTATATCAAGTTTTAGAAACAGATTTTAAATTAAACGGTCGGTTTTTTTGGTAGTTACAACAAAGCAGATTAGCCCTGAGCAAGCTTTCCAACTTTTAATATATATATATATATACACAGTTTTCTGAAAGTCTATGGGAAAGATTTATGAGAAATTTATTTCCAGAACCAGGAGGTGGGCAATCAGTCACTGTTGAGCTCCATTATAAAGCAATTCCCAGGTGAAGGCTTCTCGTGTAGGTTATAAAATCTATAAAAATCTAAATAAGAAATGTATATTATGTAGGATGTAGAGTGTATCCTTGTTAAGATGTCAAGCATTTCTGTCCATGATGTTTTTATACTTAATTTATCAATATTCTTTTGGACAGATCAATAGTGCAAACTGTGTCAATGTAATTTGTTTGTGTTCCTTTTATTTCAGGCGATGCAAAAACAGCTCCATGTTTACAGGCGGGTGCAGGACCCTCCCCTGGTTTCATAAAGCACCTTTAGGTTTGCAAGACAACAACCTCCATTTT
Organism: Scartelaos histophorus; assembly: GCA_000787155.1. Taxonomy (NCBI): domain Eukaryota; kingdom Metazoa; phylum Chordata; class Actinopteri; order Gobiiformes; family Gobiidae; genus Scartelaos; species Scartelaos histophorus. The sequence continues at coordinate 13,578 of KN509581.1, forward strand.
CATACTTATTTATTTGCCTAAAATACCAGAGGAAAGGCTGTGCTTGTAATAGTGTGGATTCGTATAATTTGGCACAGGTTTTATAAGTCGGTGCCGAACAGTTTGCCCAAAGGCACGATCTTGATGAGCTTTAAGAAACTGAAAGTCCAAGGGCAAGACTGAGCTCATTATATTCAACAGGTCACAGTGTCCTTTATAAAAAACTATTATAAATACTTTATTACACGCAGAAGAGCGCTAAAGTCGTGAACGGGTTTTAAAGAACAAAGAACAAAGAGTTGCTTTGTATTGATGTTTAAAACAAAACTGATCAAAATTGTCTAGTTCTAGGTTAGTGCTGGTTCACATTTTTAAACAGTGAAATACTTTAAAACGATTCTGAAGTTTAACAGTCCAGTGTTCAATCAAAATTAGATCATTATAAGATTAAGATCATCTCCGAACACACACATCAGATTCTTTTACATGTCACTTAAATAATCACATGTTGGTGTGCATGGAATTTTCCACAGTGCAGCATTAAACTTCTCTATCTTCTCTATCTTCATTTATAAGTGTTTTAACTGATAAATTAAATACCTACAGAATAAATGGCCAGAAAAACCTTCATTTAGCAGGGTCACTTCTCCGCAGATCTGACAGGTAACTTGGCCTATAAAGCTGCCACCTGCTTGTCTCCATGGAGACGATGCCACACTCTGGAACATTCTCCTCCGCAGAGACAAGTGTGAGATAGTGCACCTTTAAAAACAGTCTAAAAATAGTGTTTTAATCATAACAAAACCCCGGTGACTGACGGCATATGTACAGCTCATGTAACATTTGCACAAAACTTATGTTGAAGCGAGACGTTGGCGGTTTTGTTCTTACGTGGCTCGGTGAAGTTGAGGAGGGAGCAGGAGTAGGGATCTGCTCGGTCCTCTTCTGGGATGGGGCAGCCCTGTTTGCCCACGATAAACTTCACCCCCACCCTGAAAGAAAAACATTAAAAACATAAATAGCGCGAGCCCGGAACACACTCGGAGGACTTTGTTGAATCGGTCTTTTGTGCGGCGATATTGGACTCTGGAGATAGGCATTTCTAAAGCTTGTCCATCTCGACACCTCCGTTGCCATGGCGACGCGGGTTGCTTAAAGGCCATCACACCTTATCGGAGCACACATCTGTGAGGGAGCCGTGGAAATGGACAAAAGAAGAAACAGCTAAGAACAATATCACAATATCGGGTGTCCGGGATGATAAAGCAGTCGGCACGGACACGGAGTCCAGAGCCGCGAGCGCTTTAGGTACAGGCAAAAGTGCAGGATAATGCAGAGAGTTTCACATCAACTCAATTTCAGCAAAAAGAGACAATCTACATTATATGAGTGATAAAAATACTAGACTATTAAGGCTTGTGCAGTTAATTTATTTTAATAGAATTGAGATCTAGTCGTTTCAAATTGCTGCTGTTCAGCTTGGGGGTTTTGACAGGTAAAAGTGTGTTTTTTTTTCAAACTTGGAAAAAAAAAATGAAAGAAAAGGAAAAAAATACAAAAAAATTCATGATTGATTAATGTAGGGGGAAAAATACTAGTAATAATGTTTTTTTTTGTAATATGGTTGATTTCTAGATGTTTTCATGCTTTGAGTTTAGATTTAATTTGGACGTATTTTAACACATTTTAATTTTTGGTAGATGTTCAAATAGTCTGAGATTTATTTATTTAAAGTCTAAAATAATCCTGGTTTAGCTCCATCTTTGACATTACAGTTCTGTTTAAGAATTGGTTTAAGAACTTTCAGTAAAGTTTTGCAAGTCTACACACATTTTGAGCCCAGTTATTCCACATCACTTGTTTTTCTTACACAAAACTGCAGCTGCCGTCGTCTCTTAGCTCCGAGCTGAATGAGACAGGCCTTTCCTCTCCATCTGGGACTGTGTGACCCTTAAAACTGAACAGGACGCTCCATAACAGGAGGTGAGGAGGGACAGAGTGGACACACTGTGCAGGTGACACTGAGGGAGGCCCATTTTGTCTTAAATTAGTCACGATTTATTCCGAATTTGTCACATTTTTCAGTCCCGGTTCAGTCCCGGTTTGGTGTTGCTGATGCTTATTTCTTATTCATAAACAGGGCGTCGCATCAGCACAAGATTAATGCTCGGGTTTATTTCCAGCAGATAACTTACTTGACTTACTTACGCCGTTTGGATTGTGCACTGTAACTTTTCTGGTTGATGGTTCAGAATCTGCTCACCTCCATGTTAAAATATGGGATTGGACTTCTGTAGATTTTATTTATTCTTCAGTTTTTCATGGCTAAATAAAACTAGATAAATTTGAATTCTTACTTTGCCTCTTGGTTCAATGCCTTTTTAGACAGTAATAAGATGACAACTTGATTCCAGTTTGCAAGTACAGAGAAAATTTTAAAATATTTTCAAAAATGAATTAATTAAGTCGACCATATGCAAAAAGTTATACCGTAAATTACTTAAATATACATACATTAAATAGGCCTGTCACGATCATTACAATATTGATTATTCTTCAGTTTATGAATCAATCCAATCCACTTTATTTCTGTCGCACATTTCATAAACAACAGTTTCCAAAGTGCTGCACAAATGCAAACTAAAAGCAACAATAATAATATAATAAAATAAATACTCATTAAACACAGATTAAAACATATTCGTCCTAAAACAATAAACCAGTAAAATCAAATGAGAGCAAAGCCATAAGATAGCAATAAATAAATAAAAACCCATAAAATACTGGAACTGAACACTGGAATAATATATTTTGGGGCTTAATATTTATTGTGTGTAGATTTTCTTTGTAAAACTGGGGAGATTTGGGGATTTTTTGTTGTATCACAATAAGCCTTGAGCTGCAGAGGGTTGGATAAGTGTAAGTGGCTAATTACTGCTTCATTGTATTATTATTTATTGGAGCTCAGACCTTTTAATGATACTGCAATTAAAAATGTTTTTACCAGGATTATCTTGCTTTTGAGTTATTGTGTTAGAAATAGTTTAAATATTATCAATTGTCGTTAAATATAGTTCTGTAATAATATTTTATGCTATTGTGAAAGGCCTTATCCCAGTCTTATCCTAGTACCAGATGAGATAAAAAATGACAAAGAGGAGGTGAGGGACGACAAAGCGAAGGACGACGGCGTGATTGAATTTTTCTTTCGCGATGACAAAGAGGAGGGACACGGGGGGGGGGCCCACCTGTGCTGGAAGTGGGGGTGACTCTGCAGGTAGCCCAGCCATGTGCCTCTTATGGCCTGACGCAGCTCGCGATGGTGCCGAGCCGAGAGCACTCCCACCAAAACATCGTAGAACGGCAACGCTTCGTCTGCAACACAATCAAATATTCATCTGTGAGTTAAGTACTGCTGCTTTTGAAGTGGAAAACGCAGAGTCGCCTCGTGCGGCAGAGAAACTGTGACCCGCACCGGTCAAAACAATAAAAGGTTAGGATTTCAACGCTCCAAATTTAACCTTCTTTTTAAGGAGTTTGGGCGAAAGCATCAAGACGGTTTTTAAGAAAAGTCTAAGGAGAAAGAAAGGAGGATTAAGTTACGAGAATATATACGACTGCAGAAGCTGGAAAGGAGAAATCAAATATAGAAGCACTCAAGACAGATCGCGTAGAGAGACATTTGAAAAGACAACAGATACAGGCTGAAGATGAAGACTTTTCCAGGGATAAATGCCATCTCCACTCAGCCAAAAAAAAAACTCAACACTACATTATTTCTTCTTATATTGACTTGAGTGACATTAATACCACATCTCCAGACACTGAGCCAGGTCAATCACATTTTAAAGCACTGAAACTGTTCCATTTCTGACATTTTCTGAATAAAATTATGCATTTAGTTCTTATTTTAAAGGAGCTCTATGTAACTTTTCTGGTCGTCCATGTTTGTCTCCATGGAGATGTTGCTGCACAGCCTGAAATGTTCCACGGACTGGAAAATAGAAACACGTTAAGCATGTTTTCTGACCGTGAGGGGGCTCGCTTCTCCCCCGATCTTATCTATTACCCGGTGCAGTCGCTTCACCTGCTCGTCTCCATGGAGATAAGAGATGTAAAAAAGCCGCACAGTGGAACAATCCAGACAGAGAAAAGGCCTCTCCGTGGAGACTGTCCCACTGTACCACCAGGAATGTTACACAGACAAATACACAGAGCACTTTTAAGCACTGCATTTTGAAATCTGAGTTTCAGCCGCTCGGGGACTGGATCCTGCAGACCAAAAGAGGAACAGTTTTTGAGTCTTTTTTCCCCAAATCGTTCAGAACTCGCTGCAACATTTCATCGACTCATTCAACTACTAAAAAAGATCGTAGTCAAAACATAATCTTCATTATTATCTGAACTATGCTGATTCTAAAATGCGTATGATATAATCTTTATTTAACAAAGAGAGTGCCATTGTTAAGTCAGTGTAAAATATATATACTTTTTTTTTTTCCTTGGCTCTTGGTCACCATTTTTCAACCTTTATTTGGCTCATAATGTATTTTAAAACCCTAAATTGCTTGACAGGTTGAACTACTCACTTTATAAATTACACTTAAGGTCATTCGATTTATGATTTTGCTAAAAAAATACTCAATTCTTTTCCCACTTTGCCATTTTTCAGGTTTAAAGTTTGACTTCCTGGTTGGAAATGATGCACCTATAGGAACCATGTTATACAGTGTAAATCTAAAACACTGATATTATTCTTTAACAAACAAAAATAGAAGAACACAGGTTTATTTTGTTAAAATTATGCTTTCAGTATCAGAAAAATGTGAGTCACGCATGAAAACTGTGCCAAACTTTTGGACAGAATTCCCCCCGGTGAACGGCATCAATACGAAACTCAAAAAACAGAACTCAACACTTTCTGTAATTTTCAACACATTTTTCAACTTTTCTTCCAATTTGCTTCTTGATTTGTGTAAAACTATCATCGATATTCACGGCAGGAATCATCCCAACAAATTAAGTCAAAATCACAGAATGATCCAAACCTGTCGCAGCCACTTTAAGGTGAAATAGAAATAATAGTTTGATCTTTATTTGCAGAAAGAAACAAACCGATTTTTCTTTTCGATATTGGGACAAAATTACGACTTTGGTGGCCAAGATATTAGAGCCTTTAACAAACACGAGCCAATTGGTCTTATTCACCTCCTGCTTGACAAATGTAGCTGGAAAAGGGAAGAACCTGGCAACAAGCCCCCTCATAATAACACAATAATGCTAACCACTCTGCTACACCTTAACCAGAGAGGATCAGGTTAATACTGTATAATTACCGGTAGATCAGCTGCAAATGAATATTCATCATTACCTATTAGACACGTTTGACATCTGCCTTCACATAAACTCTTTGTGCGGCGCTTTACTTCTACTGCAACAACACAATGAAGGTTTTATGAGCAAAAGCAACAACTGCCACTATACGCAGTCATCCATTTTACAATCCGAAGAGTCGTGTAACACAAGAGTCGGATTTTCCTTGAGGAGGTCCACTTCGAATATAAAAAAAATAACCTAAAAAAGATCAATGCCGGCTGCACTATTGTCACAAAATAACAGCACAAATAATGATTGTTTTGCAAGTCTCACCAATGCTGCGTGAAAAACCTTGGCATTTGGCTCGAGATTGTCAAACCTTACATCTGTTTCTGGGGCTTTGTTACTAATAAAAACATGATCAGACAATTAACAATAAATGAATCGAATCCTGATCAAATCGGTTGCAGATTACAGCAAAAAGCTTTTCAGTCAACATCAGAATCAACAGGTCTACAGGCAGTTCTTTGGTATTTAAGACCCAACATTAAACAAAACAGATTCTTTTTGTGTTTAAAGGCGCTAAAGTCGAATTAATTCAGATGAGGTTTATAAAAAAAGCCATAATCTGATGATCAAATACCAAATATCATTGAAAAAAAAGTGTTTTTTGCCATAATGTCTATGATTTGAATAGATATGCAACAGCTGACAATAAGAGAAAGTGTCTTATATTCACTGTCATCAATTATTTATGCAGTACGTATAATCAATACAATAGAAATATCAAGCAGCTCAGAAGGCAACAGGCTGCGCCCTTGAACAATAAAATAATATTTAAGTGGTCTATATGGAAAAGGGAGAAGGAATGCAATCATTTCTCACAGCACCATTAGCCTTTAAAACCTCAGCCATAGCTTAAGCACTTTGTCCTTCAATTCAGAAAATCCTACGCTAATGTTTCCAAGGCAATTAAAAATACCAGACAATGAGCAAAAACTCAATTACTAAACGCGCGCAGTGCCAAATGTAAAGGCTCAAAATGTGAAAAAATAAAACTATTTATTTAAAAAATATGCATGCATTTCTTAGAGGGGAAACAAGCTACATAATTGATCAAAAGGCACATCGTCTCGGATCAAAAACTAAAAAATACACACGTCTGCAAGAATGTGAAATTAATAGTAAGACGCAGCGAGTGGAGAAGTGTGGAGCTCCTGCAGCCCGTGGAGATGCACAGTAAAAAAGCTCAACTTGGCTTGATCCCACCAACGCCCAGCACTCTTGAACTGTCACATTTTATTATTATCTTGGAAAAATAACGCACCACACGCACCTACGACCGTAACTGGATGATAAAAGACAGATTGTGAGTCAACTACCTGTTTCCAGTCCAACTATCAACGCCAACACACTGGCCAAATGCGTACGCGTAAAGTTAGCCAAATCCACGCAGGCAAAACAAAGTTATCTTGGAGGAAAAAACCCCCGGGAAGAAGCAGAAAAGTACCCGAGGATGTGTCGCTGTCCAGCGGGTCTGCGGAGCGTCGTTGGACCAACCACAAGTGGACCAGGAGGGCGACGGCACAGGGCAGCAGAGCGAGCGCTAGCCTCCGCATGGACAGCCTCTTCAGTCGGCGGGAGCAGCCTGGAGGAGCCGGTGGAGCCTCGTCTCTGTGCCCGGCTGTGAGCGCCCGTCTGCGGTCTGAGCTCCTCCGTGTGAGCGCCTCATTTCAGCGGCTCCTCCGGACCCTCAGCACCGCCTCATGTCTGCCTCCGCCGCGAGAGAGAGACGGACCAATGGGAGAACAGGAAATCCTGCCGCGGTGCCGTCTGGGAAATGTAGTTCTGCCCGATCTGAGCAGTTACTGTCAAGAAAAAGTTTTATACAGAATATTTTATGAACAATGCAATCAAAATCAATGTAACCACTGTTAATTAATCAATATTTATTTATCTATTTATTTATATTTA
>KN509584.1:0-26839 GCA_000787155.1 Scartelaos histophorus
ATATGAGTGCGGCCAAACCTACTTTTGTTAATAGAAGCCAAGTATTCCCGGAGCGCCAATCGGGCAGAGAAGGACTGTGTTGAACTGCTTCAGGATGCAGAGCCCTTAGATTTTAATGCAGATTCTTTAACAGATGACCCACTTGATACCGACACTGGAAGGTAATCTTTATTTAATGTACTCAAATTCTCATTAACAGCCACAAGTGTTTAATATATTTAATTATGTGTGTGTTTTTATTGTAATTAGGCACTTGGGTGGAAGGTATCTGTCCATGTGTTCATCTCGTAACAGGATCTTTGATGATGTTTAAATGGAGGTGAATCATAATTGTTGTACACATCTGCCTTGCTGGACAGAGGAGAAATTCAAGTGAATGTATTTCAGTGCCCCACCTCAGGTTACATAAAAAAGGTGTTCACTTGCATCAAACGACTGCTTTATACTCCCGAATAGTCATTGGGAAGTTACAGCTAAAGTGTACTTTTGAGTAACTGACTAACCCATCTATTAAAAAATGCATGATTATGATGTTCAAGAACAGGATCATCTGGTGTTCTGTACCAGTTTGAACACTCTAAAGTGCATGCTAGTTTTATTAATTTGATACATGCAACATATGGCCATATGGGAATAAGCAACACTGAAAGTGGTATTATTATTTATTTAAAGATGGTTTATTGTACTGAACATATTTTACAGATGTAGTAAGGAAGTAGAGATTTGTTTCACATTGCTTTTGTTTTGGTCACTGTTGAAAAGAGAACTCAAAACGTGCCATTATAACAGTCTTTAACCTTACAATTGAGTACATTAAACCCATGTTATAGAGAATATGTAAATGTTGAAAACATCACATTGTTACTCGTGCTGTGTATCTTGGACATGTTTTGGTTCAGAATCTGATTTGTATATATTTAAGGTGCAGAGTGGTCCCAGAACTAAAATCTTGTATATAGCTGTGTTAATGTACAATTTATCTTTTGTATATGACCTGAATCAGTGGTTATTTTACATATGTTTTGTTTAATTATGGCTCTGAAATTGTTAATTTAAATCTTAATTACTGTTTTGTAGACTAGGTCACTTTTTCAAAACATCTTTGCACTATACACTTTCACCTCTCTCTTAAATGTGTAACTGGCTACTCTGATCATGTAATGGTGAAAATGAAGTGTTTAAAAAGGAAATATGATTAATTATTATTTATTGTTAATATAAAATATTCTGTAAAGGACAAATAATGTGTGGTCTAGTGTTTGATAGCTGCAGCTGCCACTGCTGTGTCATTTAATAAAAGAGCGTACAATACAAACAGATTTTGCATGACATTAAAACAAGGGAAAACTTACGACAGGGATATTGTAGCTCTGCATCCCAAAGAATTCAGAATTTATACATATAATACTCATACTTATTACCACTTTAAATGTATAGTCTAATTAGAACATTGCATTTTTTTTTTTTACCTTTGCAATTGCCACATAACTGAGGAAAACAAAATTAGGACAACAAAACTAGATTAGGGAGAGGCATCTGACTTTCTAACAGCTAAACATCTAAAAATAATAATCTGGGCTTGTGGTAAACCCCAGACTTTCAGATACTTTGTCATGGCCATAAACGCCTCTGTGGCTGTTTGTGACCAGGGCAGAGTAAACACTGCGTCTCCATGGTAACCGCGTGGGGTTAGGTCGCGCGCAGCAAAACAGCGTCGACGTTGACGCATCTGGACCAGGACCATCTCCCCACGAGCTCACAAACTGGTACGCTTTAGTGTAACTATGAATGTATATGTATGCTAGCCTAGAGTGAAAAAAGAAAAAGAACTTTGCAATACTACTACATGATTGTGCTAACATTGTCCGTCAGCCTACTACAGCTTTTCCTTGGTCTACTTTCTACTTCATTTTATTCCCTTAATCAAGAGCATAGTTACCTCAGTAGATGTTATTCAACTGATCTAAAGGTAGTCTCTAAAGTAGGTCTATTTTGGCTAACTATTTTGGCTAACTATTTTGCGACAGGTTACAGTAGCTACAGGAGCCATGTCTGTGTATGATAACTTATTTATCCATGTCCAATTTATTTTGTAGACTACATGACCATGACCTCATACTCAAAAGCAGTAGGCCAATAGATCATGAATGTGTTGTGTCTATCATTCTCACATGTGTCATTCCTTTACAGGGATTGTAACCTGGCCTGAACATGGCCGGAACCTCCAGACATGATCACGAGATGGCTATAAATGCCAAAAAGCAGCTGGCTGTGTGTTCTGACCCTGTTGAGCGACTAAGGCTCCAGTGTCTCACGAGGGGTTCCTCTGGCATCAAAGGTCTTGGCAGGTAAAGATGATGATTACATTTCAAACCTGTGCACACATCCATCCCTGTTGGTTGTATACTGGAGATCTTAGACATAATAAGTTAAATAATAAGTTGCTAGACAAAATAAGAATCGTTCTCAAAATATTTTAGCTAAAATTATCTAGTGAGTGTGAGTTGTGGTTTTCCTCCGTTATGAAGCTGTGAATATGTCTAAGCGCATGTACTTTAAGTGTCTGCATTAAACTGGTACTGAGGATTAAATCAGATGTAAAATGACAGAAATCCCGGATAAACCAGGTCTCAGAAGGAGCCGGGTAATACACTGTTCACTCAAAGCGACATGTTTGGCCGTCACACCACACACTCGGGCGTATACATTTATATAAACGTTCATTGTCAGTATAGAGACATCTTGGTTGGCTAAAGTGGGCTTCTTGTATGTGTCAGAACCTTTAAAATAATGGACGACAACAACAACCGCAGCCTGGACTTCAAAGAGTTTGTGAAAGGCTTGAACGACTACGGGGTGTTGATGGAAAAAGACGAGGCCACGGCTCTTTTTCAGCAGTTTGACAGAGACGGCAATGGGACCATAGACTTCGATGAATTTCTCATTACTCTCAGGGTAAACAGACTGCACAGTAAAACTTAATGACCTCAGAAATTAAATGCAATAGTTGGTTGGTGTTATTTGTCCCGCAGCCGCCAATGTCAAAGGCCAGAAAGGAAGTGATCATGGAAGCGTTTCGGAAGCTCGATAAGACCGGAGACGGAGTGATCACGGTGGAAGACCTCAGAGGCGTTTACAATGCCAAGTACCACCCGAAATATCAGAATGGGGAATGGACTGAGGATCAGGTTTTTCGGACATTTCTGGACAACTTTGACTCCCCTTACGAGAAGGATGGAAAGGTGCGAGATTTGATTATTAACCTCCAAAGGCAACAGCCACATCATGACAGTTTTTACATGTAGTCAGAATAGTCAAATATGTGGTTTTCTATTGGATTTGAAATATTTACACTTTGTCATTCGAACACTGTTAAAATGTTAAATGCCTGTCACTGCTTTAACTTTGTATTTGTCATGAAGGTAACCCAGGAAGAGTTTATGAATTATTATGCCGGTGTGAGTGCCTCCATTGATACAGATGTCTACTTTATTGTGATGATGAAAAATGCCTGGAAAATGTGACTTAGCAACACAGTACGGTAAACAAACTCGGCCCAGTAGTAGTTTGAGGGGGCGGATTTGCGCAGAATTAGTCAGAGCTTGGGACTTGGACTTCTTTCTTTTTCTTATGGTACAAAATGCTATATGTATTTCCTTTAGCACTAGATTGTTGTCTCTTACCACTGAAACTTTGGTGATGGGTGTTGATCTGATAACATTGCAACATCTTCAAAAATGATCATCAAAATTCGCTTCTTGCCTTAATTCTTTTTTTTTTTAATCAAACTATTTTAAACTGGTTTGTTTTGTTGCAGGTGACCAAAGATGAGTTCATTAATTACTACTCTGGGGTGAGTGCTTCCATTGACCGTGACGTCTACTTCATTCTCATGATGAAAAATGCCTGGAGACTTTGAGTCCATCTGTGTCAAGAAACATGTCAACACAAAAGTTAATCTACAGCCAATGTCTGTGCAAAGGAGATATTAACCTGTAAGTAGTGAGTATTTTGTTAGATTCAAATATTTTAAGTAGCTTAGATTATCTGTAGTTTACAACATTTTAAAACACTGGTTTAAGGGATTAAAGTGAATACTTTGTTAAATTTGTGTCTAGTTTACCTAGTCTAGTTTGTCTATCAGACCAAGATTATTGTGTCTGTGGAATTAAACAAAAACAAGTCTGCGTTTTTAATCAGGGTCTCAGCAATTCAACCATTAAATAATGTGATACATTCACTATGATCCTGTGCTCAATGATCTGTACAATCTGTGTGAGACAAATATGCAATAATATTGTATTAGAAACTTGGTGTGTTGATACTTCCTGTGGGCTTAGTCTGGAGCAGCTGGTGTTTTTTAATTTTTATTTTTTTATTTGAGCTTTATTTAAGGAGGATAGTTATGCATACAGGAAAATATTTCCTGAACATTGACCACAAGGTCATTTCAGGCATAAAAAAAACATTGTCTTTGCTTAATGTCTTTGTTTTCCACTTTTAAAGAAAGAAAATATACATTTTCAGTGTATTTTATTTAAGTTTTTACAATTGCATTTTTAAATCATCATAATAAAAACACTGTCATCACTGCGTATAATAACAAACAAAACCTTACATATAAATACTAAATATAAGTAAATAAAGCATGAGCTACAAAGTATATTGCATGTTTCTCATTATTAGCAGTTCTGAGGTGGTGGTTGTGTGAGTTAAAGCAGCTTGGTGAAGCGTTACCTTTCCTTCTTCAGCCACAGACTGTGATGTGGGGTTAGATCAAGAACAGATAAACAGGTTTTTACAAAACAAATGCAAGTACTCAACAGAAGTGCAGATGTGGAGCAGCTCAGTATGATTGAAGATTTAGGCTCATTATCTTTGTGCATTAACTTTGATAAAGTAATATAAAATGAGAGAATCTATTTATACAGAATCATACAGAAAATTAGGGTTAAATTGATTGAAGAAGCAGCATTGAAAACTGGAGTGTGTTCTACAGTACATGAAAAAAGGGATTTAACACCATTGCTCTAAAAAAAACTAGATTTCTATTGTGATGCCAATTTATTATTATTATTATTATTATTATTATTATATTTTATTTTGGGGAGAAAAATAATTTAACATATAACAGTGCCTAATTATGTAAAAAATGTAACCTTAAAATTGTAATTAATTTTAAATAGGTGGTTAACTCTTATATCCCTTTGAAAAAAGAAAAAAAAAAACATCCCAAAAAAAGATCAAGTTGCACTCTGGTTTGTGACGAATGTCCTGTTATCTGTCGCCGTTTTGATCTGGTAGAAACTGGACATGGTGACATAGGAGTCGTCCCTTTCATGTTGTATCTTATTGTGCTGGACTGGGGGAGTGTCCGGGGCCTCTACATGCTGGACAGAGCTCTGAATGGGCAGAGCTTCTGTTGGGACATCGGGCTCCCCCTCTGAGCTGCTCTGACTCAGCAGCTCCAGCTCTTCTGTGCGGACACTGCTGCTGCTGCTGCTGCTCAGTGACGCGTCTGTGCTCGGGGTGGGACAGGACGGGTCCTCCTTCGTCCCCGCTGCAGACAGCACAGGCTCCGTCTCACCACAGGCCGGTCCTGTGGACGGGATCGTGCTGGAGTGGACATTCAGGGAGCTGAATTCCTCTGGATTGTAGATCAGTAAAACGCCCTGTAGAAATCAGAATATCATGTTGTTATTGTTGAACAGCATCACCTTTATAATGTCGTCTGTGGTTTGTGTGTAAAATACTCACGTTATTTGGCCCACATATTTGCATAAGAGTTGTTTTTGGATGTGGTATGCTTGGCCACATGTAGGTCAGTATTCTGTAGAAAAATACAAAAAGAAGTCCACAATTAATCAAATTTTAATGGTCGATGATCAGTTTGGGGCTTTTTAAGAGGTCTACAGCTAATCCTCTGTCTGTAACACTCAAAGTAATAAGACAAAATATAATAAAATCATGTTGCATCAATATGTGGACAAAAAAAAGTTAAATAGAAGTATATAACTGGACATCTGTAGGTACAATATTATCAAGTACTACTTAATATTTTGAAGTAACAGTATTGATTTTCAATTAAAATGATCATATAACTTACTTATTTTTCCAAATGCACGCCATGCTTATCAGCATTACAACAGGTATGATGCTCCACAAATAGATGTAGGTTTTTAGGTAGGTGTTTTGTGAAGCATCACTTATTTTGGGCGTCATGAAGGTGACGACGTTGCTCCATTCACTCCATCTGCCCTGGAAGTAGCCCCACGGTATCGCTCGCACTTTTACATGATACTGAGTGCCACTGCGCAGATGGTCCAAGCCGATGCTCATTGAGGCTGATGACATGTTCTGTGTCTGGGAAGGACCACAACAGTTTTTTAAATACTATAATGTTTTGGGATTTTTTAGTTACTAGTTTAATACTTGTGAACATGATAAGAGGAAACTTTTACCAGGTTAGTCTTTTCACTCCAGAGCTGAATCTGAAAGCGCAGTGCACCCATGTGCAAGTAATCGCTCTGATATGGGATTTGGACTTGTACAACAGCCTCGTCCTGGTTCAGGGTCACATTATATATATGTGGACTTTTTGGTTTGACTTCAGGAATGTAGAGAAAATATCAATGACAAAATTTAGAAAATAAAGTGTTAAATATTAAAGTATTGAAATGGAAAATAACACACTTATTTTTCTGAGATCAAGCTGTGTCTCAATGGGGTGGCCTCTTTTCAACAGAACCGTCACTGTGACGGGTAAAGCAGGATTCAGGTCTTTGGAGCTCACACTGTCTCCAAGTTCCTCCACACACTTTTTTGTGTTCTGCCCCAACTTCTGGTTACTATGATAACAAAATAAACCTGAAATCAGACAAAACATACAAACATACACTGCATAGTATAGTGGCAAATATTACAGGGTTTATATATTACAATAATTTATAGTTTACAGATACCATGATATGACAATGTATGTGGGTAAGCAATGGGGGTAAGCTACCATTGTAGCCACAGCTGCCCCAGGGCAGAGTGATGGAAGCGAGGCTTCCAGTCTGTGCCATTGGCCCCTACAACCACCACCATCACTTGCGCACACACACTTTGATTTGTCCGTGCCATTACAATGTTGTGACATTTTCAATAGTAATAATTTAATAGTTTTTACCAAGCAGTTATACTCTGAATCTCATCAATTTCATAGCCTTCATCCTCATCATCCTCCAAAATGAGGCCGCTAGAGACAAGCTGACAGGTTATACTATTCCCTTCAAACAGACTGATGTGGGACCAGCAGTCCACTGTGGGAAATAAATACAAACAGTATTGTAAAACAGTTAGTTAGTTGTTAGTTGTAAAACAACTCTAAACTTGTGTGTGCTGTTCATATGTTGAGTCATTTTGCTGATGATGAATAGACTGTCTGTGTTCTCACCACTGCCTGAGTCTGGCTCTCCGCTCTGGGCCCTGGTCCTGGCCGACAGCATCACAGTCCACAGCAGCAGCATGTTTCTGTGTGTCTCTGCTTCACCTGTGCTCAGTCTCCCGCTCGGCGCTCTCGGCTTTTGAACCATTCACAGGGCAGATGGGAGGAGCCAAGATTCACATTCACATACACAGGAAGCCAGATACTCACAGGATGTTTAGAGTATATGTGGTAGTGCTGTGTTGAATTGTTTTGACAAGAAGAGGGGTGCATGGGGTACAGATTTTGCATTCCTGATTATTTGTCCTAAATACATGAGGTGTTCAGGTGGTCAGATGCAGCAAGGCTCATGCTGCTCATGTGCAAGGCATGGGTATTACCCCCTTGTTGATCTGTGGGGTTTATACACGTCCCTAATTGCTGGAATGAAAACTAGTAGTTTCTACCTTCATATTTCATATTTATTTTTTATTGAGAGTTCTTCATGTGCCATGGGAGGAAAATCATGCAGTTTTACAAAGCAGACAAAGAACTGACTCATCAGCTACATCAGACCCTAACAGCTGAGGTGTTAATCATATATATTATATATTATATATAATTATGTATCTCTTGGTATATAATGTGTTGGCAGTTACTTGGGCAGTATGCTGTATGTATGTCACAACTTTGTGACAATGGATACTGCTGTGAACTCTGGTTTAAAACAGATCAGCCACATTCATTATACTGGAAAGTGAGAAAAGTTAATCTTTTGTTTTGTAAAGCATTTATAAATTATCTTGTATTCCTGCTATTATAATAGAAACTCTGAATGTCTCATCACAATATGGGCAAGACTGCTGCTGTAGACAAGTCTCCCTCTCATCAACATTAACATCACGGTACCTAAACCAGTGCCTCTAAACCACTTCCTGTAATGAGTGATCTACTTTGCTTTGGGGCCAGAGTGTTTACCATGAGTAGACTGAACTCTGTGTGGGGACAGCGGCCATGACAGTCACCTCTGCATATAGCTTCCCTCCAGCATAAATAAAGTTCATTAAAGAGGAAGTCACAATATCTACACTTACTATGTCATGTTTGTATTTCTTGTGCACAAAACAACAAACTGCCTTGTTAAATGATTTCACTGTGTTGTACAATATCCACTCACGCTCAGACCCACGGCTGTGTCCTTTAGTTGCTCTTGAACTTTTGATACTGTAGTTATCAATAAATAATGTCGTCACTCAGGCAGTTATTGTTGGTAACAAATGTGTATTTATCTTCAGTTCTACCAGAATCTATTATGTAAGTTACATCTCTGTAATGCTCATAATGCGCTGAAATTTCAGCGATAATACTTTAATTGATAATACATTTCAGCTATTCTGTTGCTGCTTCAGAGAGTTAGGGTTCAAGTCCTTTGTTTCCCTTGTCTAAATTATTTCATTATTGACTAAAAATTGCTACGTCTATAATAAAATGCATATAATTTTATTTCACAAATTGACCCACATTTTCAAGAATTGTGGTTTATTGGTATTACTTCGTTACACCTTTAACGATAGCATGCACCTGTTTGCTGTTTTGGACAGTATCCTTATGTGCTATAGTTAGAGGTGCAGCAGAGAGGCACCCGTGGGTGGGAACAGGGCTCAGTGGGAATGAGGGGTGTTTTAGCACTCGAATGCGTGTGTGGGTGACACTTGTGGTTCACTTGCAAACAGAAAGTTTAGTTTGGCAGGATTATGTATATTGCACAAGTGCCTATAATTACATGCAATTGTCCCTAATACATATACAAAAATGAATTGTTTCTTTAATATAGCCTATGTATTGTTTTTTCACTTTGTTAAACTAACATCAACCTTTCAAATTATGAAGGAACAATGAATATATTAGTATAACATAGAAAGTTTTTGCTCTAGAGATGAATGGAATGTTTTCTGTATCACCTCATGTTTCCTATGGTCCATAATTTAATATTTTTGCACTTTACGTCTGATTTGAAGAATGATGTTTTGAAAGTACACTGCGACTGCTTTAGACCGCATAGCTGAGGTTGTATCTCTGCTCACATCTCATAACACTTTCTGTGGTTCAGATTGGTATGGTTGACTCTCACTCAAGCAGAGATGGGAATTCATATTACCACCTGTTTGCAGAGTAAGTTCACTCAGAGTTATAGTGTGTCTTATGCATTAAGTCCTATATAAATGCAGAGTCAGGATGTCCCTACTATAGTGATAAGTATACATATCTGCCTGGAGCATCTATTTATGTCAGATGTCTTGACACCTACGCCCGAACCATCAAACCACAGCGTAAAATCTTGTAGTGATGAATGCGAGCAAAGCCACACCAAATGAGTGCACCTTTAAAGCTGCCACATGAATGTTTTCCCTCTCCGTCTTCTGAAAGTGTGCAAGGAGGGTCTGTGCTCAGCTCGTTTCAGCCCAGTACTATCCACATCTTCAAAACTCTACACAGCGTCTTAACAGTACTAAGCTTTGCAGATGCATCTTCATTTCTATAGAAAGGTGTTGCAGGTTTTGCAAATGCTTCAGAAATGACTTGTCACCACATCCTCTTCCTTGAGTCATATTATTTATCGTCATCCTTTAAAAACACCTAAAACTCTACATTAGCTTCATTTTAACATCTGGTCCTTTTAGTTTATTCGATTTTAGCCAAATTAACCCTTTGCTTGGGCCAAATGTATGCAGCTATTGGCCTTAGAGTAGGTATGGTTAAACCAAGCTGGCTCAGGTGCAGATGGCGCAGAGGGAGTGCATTAGTTTCTGTTTGTGGCCTTGTGGAAGTGTCCTAAAGCGGCTGCCACCTGAACAAACCACGGCCTGCATCACAAACGGTTCAGTTTCACTCACCCTGGGAAGCAGCCTCCAAACTTGCTCACACTACTCACTATAATGGGAAATATTGACGGGGTTCAGATGACATTACACAATTCTATAGGCCAATATATTTAATAGATGGGGGTAGCTAAAATAACTATTGTTCAACTGCAGATTTTTGATGTATTATAGCATAGTCTTGGGTCTAGTCAGTAACAGAAGTGATCAGGTTTGATATTTGGGAATTTATCTTTCTATATTTCATGGCAAAATACAATAAAATTAGAAGGAAAGACTGTCTCTTGCCCCCCATTTGAAAGTATGACATCATCTCATGCATGAATCTGAAAACCACCAATAGAGACAAACACTGATGCTTTTAGGTGACTGAAAATTATTCTTACATTTTGATTTTCAAGTACCTTAAAAAGTGATTTTATGTTTGTTTCAAAGGTGCACTACTTAACTTTTCTGGTGAAAGGACCTGCTTATCTGTGGAAATGTGATAGCTTTGTCTGGAATTACAACAATACGGCTTTTAACATTTCCAAAGCCATAAAGTTAAGCAGGTCACACTACAAAGCCAAGTTACAAGTAAGATATGTGGAGAGATGACCCTGTAAGAACGTGATATTAATTTAATAAAATACTAAATTAGATGTATTCATGAAGGCAACATGCCATTGTGTCACATCTCCATGGACACAAGGAGGTGTCAGTCCCTCTACCAGAAAAGTTACAAAGTGCACTTTAAAATATTAAAATATAAACAATCTCACAGTCAACCAGTCAAGCAGAGGCTGCACTCAACCCATTTATTTCCACAATTTTAAGGCAGCTGTAAAGAATCCTTTTGCCTGAACAGCAAGTTTTAGTACAGAGATGACAGTATGATACAAATGATTATTTATAATTTATAATTTATTATTATTTAAAAAGCATTTCTTATGAGTATGACATTTTTCAAATATACAAGTTCTTCATTTAATCACATTATTAATAAGATTACACTTTTGCCGCTGATGAAATGCAAACATTTTAAAAGAGCTTCATTCCAAAAATTGATTGAAAAATCTGTGTTAAATTACAGAAACTACATAACTGATGGATGTAGGCATGCATTTTATAAAGTAATTTCAATATTTATATAAAAGACATTTATACAGCAACACTATTCAACACACATCTAGGTCTGTTCATTTAATGAAAATAAAGTTATTCGAGTACCATGTACATGTGCATGTCCTCATAGACCTCAGTGTCTGAGAGGTGAAAACCATTAGGACTGGGCAGCAGTTCTAAAACATGCCAGCAGAGGGCACTTTATCATAGAGGCAGTCAAACAGATTTGTATCATTGTATCAAGCAAAAGTCACAAATGTATGTGATTGGCATTTTAATGAGATTATAACTATTCTTGGATAAGGCCAGACAACAAACAAGACTGGGAAATGTGCCTTCAATTTGTTTTTGCATATAAATGGCAACAAAGCATCTCCAAATATTCTACATCATACACCTGCCTTAAACATACAGCTTTCATTCATTTTTCTCCCTCCTATATCTCTCTTTCTTTTTTGGAAAAAAAGAAAAAGAAAAAAAAATCTCTGAAGCAATTATCAACCTTCTTTCCATGCATTTCACCTGCCGTCTCTTTCAGGTGTAGCGTCCAGCGGTTTGTTAGGTGACTTGTTTCACCTTGTGCCTTCTACATTGGAGAATCAACAGCACTGAATGTACCAAGTGATGTAAACATGTCCACTCCACAGGAGCATAAAACACACTTTCTCTCTGTATCTGTGGTTGTGTCCATTTCAGTTTATCCTGGGTCAGACTCGGTTGATGAAGTCCAGACCAAGAGATGCAGGGATGTGCAGAGTGTCCAGGCTGAGAGCGGAGGGGGTGTACGGGAAGAGGACCGGGAAAACATGTTTGGTGTCCACCAGGAGCTGCTGAGGGTCATTCCTCTCCTGTAGACGACTCTGCACATACGTGTTTGTCACATGTTAAAAGTGTAACTTCTTGTCCAACACTGTGTAACACTGTCCTACACTGTGATACAAACTCTAAGACAGACTCCTACCTGGATGTCACGGATGAAGGACACAGTGACTCTTTCTTCAAACTCATTCAGTGGTGTGTACAGGTTCAAGATTTTCACGATCTGTGAAAATAAGAACATGTTAGTATATTAGAAACTTAGTTTCAAATCTTTGAAACGGTTTATCATCATGAACCTGTTGTGTGGTGAGGGCAGTGCAGAGAGAACAGATAGCTTCTGCGTCCTGGGACGTCTTCTTCTTGACCTGCAGTAACTGAGCAGCCTGAATGATGGGCTCCAGCGTGGCAGCAGCTTTACTCTGGTACAGGTTATTTGCCCTGAGCCACTCCTCCATCTGACTGGTGTTATACCTGCACAAATCAAAACATGAGCACTATGTCTCACTATGGGACTCTTAAGGGATCATTTCATCCCTTCATGTCCAGGTCTAACCCCCAGTCACTATAATGACATTTTGGCAGATTTTAACAGGAGGCGTTGCTGTCTGAAGTTTTGTTGCTTAATCAGCTCAAAATACGAGCTGATTTATGCTGTTAAAGAAGTCACTCTTGAATAACATTGAAGACACAAGCTAACAGTAGTTAGCATTTTTCTTTAGTTGGTCTTTTTGTTGAACACACCGAAAAGGGACCATGAATACTTTTATTGATCACAGGTTCCTGATAATGTGTGTTTTAGAACCAGTTTGAGTAGAGTATTATCTAAACACTGGTTTAATAATGCTGCATTGAGTCGTTACCATAGTAATTGTGAAACTCCCCCATTCCCCCAAAGTCCTGGTCCCATGATGCCACACTTAAGAGCAGCATGCAGTGTTGTCAAGTACCTGAGCTGCATGCCCGTACTCCAGGAGCACACGTCTTTGCGCAGCAGCAGGTTGTTGAGTGTGACGGCATTGATGCAGTGGAACAGCTGTCGGACCACCTGCCCCGCGATCTCCGGGTCCAGGCCGTGATCCCCCATGATGCTGTGGAACTGGCCCAGCTGCCGGATCAGGGCGTCCAGGGTGTAGCTGGTGGGTCCAGTCCCGTCATTGTCCATACTTGAGGAGCGGTTCCTGTATCCCATGGGTTTCACTGCAGCCAGACTCGGGATGCTTTCACTTTCCAACATTGCCGACACTGAATAGAAAAAATAATAATAACAATAATGACACCAGTAAAAAAAAAAAAAAAAAAAGTACAGGAAAAAAAATAAAATAAATTAAACCATAATAATCAAAGCCACAAATTAAAATAATGAATCAAATCAATAAAAAACAAATTAGTTAATTATTCATATTTTAGTTTGTTATAAAGTTAACAGTAAAACATGGGTAAATAAATGTGTAATAATAATAAATGGGTATAATACCGATCATAGGCTGAATGATGCCCTCAGCCACTTTGATGAGCTGCTGGTAGATCTGAATCGACAGGTCGCTCAGCACCTGTCTGTACTCGGCCAAGTCAAAGTTTTTCAAACAGTGCTCATTTTGTTTTGGAGAATTCTGAGTCATGAAAGCCTGGACGACAATAGACAAATGAATAAAAGTTTGCCTGACACCTCATTAATTCCAGTTTAACTTAAGTTTACCTCTTCACCGCTGTACTGCTTCAGACAATGAAGAAGGCGACTTGTGTTGGCCAGCCAGAAGGATGTCATTTCAAAATCATCATTGTTTTTCTGCAATATATACACATTGGTGAAATTCTAAAATACATAATAAATGAACTCAGTCCATGAGTGTTGTTTTTCTTTACCTTCAGGACTTTCTTGATTGCATTAATAGTTGAGGTAAGCAGAGACTCCACTTTTTGGTCATCATTAATGTAATCTGCGTGTCGAATGCACATGAAGAGGATATACGCAGGCAAACAAGGGACTGTGGCCGACACCACATTTGGTCTGATATCTGAAAATATGCAGATTGAACCGGAGTTGAAAGAAAAGAGATAAATGGTAATAATATAAACAGCGTTACTCACCAGTGATGAGACTCTTGATTAGAAGAGCCTCGTCGTCTTTGCTGTACTCCAGCATCCCCTCAAAGTCTTTCTCTTTACGCTGCACTGTGACCTGTCGACTCAGCTGAGGTTTAGCTCTGCTAGCTGCCTGCAATGCTGTACGAGAACAGAGACATGCAACATCAACTGTTGTCCAAAATCCAAAATCACACTTTCACACTCTCACTCGTACCTTCAAGCTCCTGCACTTTCTTCATGTAGAT
Source organism: Scartelaos histophorus (assembly GCA_000787155.1). Classification (NCBI taxonomy): domain Eukaryota; kingdom Metazoa; phylum Chordata; class Actinopteri; order Gobiiformes; family Gobiidae; genus Scartelaos; species Scartelaos histophorus. The sequence continues at coordinate 14,541 of KN509584.1, forward strand.
CCTCAGTTGCTTTTTCAGCTTCTTTTCGTTCTTTTCCAACTTTTCAACAAGCTCTTTGAGATCCTACAACAACAGGAGAGACCACACAATGAGAGGTGTGTCTTACAGTCTATTCAGTGCAGAGTGTCCTGGGACGGGGCGATGACCTCACCAGGTTGTCATTGGTGAGACGAGTGATTTCTTGTTGGACGCTGTACTCCACCTGTGCCTCTGGGGATAGAGACATGGTGTAGTTCAGCATTTCCTGTTTCTTCTCAATGTCGTCCTTTAGCAACTCGATCTGAGTGTGTAGAGCCTCCAGTTCATCTTTGTGCTGCCTGGACTGAGACTGAAGCTGAGCCTCCAGGAGTCTGATGGAGAACAGAACATAAGACAAGGCAGATGCACCAAACTTTTTCACACAGTCGAAATATAACATGCAGGATAAAGCGCTATTTTCTGTATATAATTGCTATTTTGTGAGATAGGAACTGTAATGAAAAGTGCAAAGAGGACAGTACACAGCATTAAGCAAACAGCAGAGACCTTGCTACTTGCTTTAGGCCCTGGTAAGCCAAACCGAGCTCCCCGTCTTCATTCAAATGACACCAGTCTTGTGCTTTACTGAAGTCCCAGCAGAAAAGCAGGAAAAACGGCAGCAGATAAAAATTAATTAAGCATGATTTATGAGTGTGTAATCACAAGGAAGCAGAGGCATTAAGAAGCTCTCAGAGTTACTACGACTATGAAGCACCATCACCACTGCAGCTTAGTTTGTGCACTTACTTTTTAGACTCACACAATCCCTGATAAGCCTTCATTGCCTCCTCTTTGTCAATGGGTTCTTTACTGTTGTTCAGTTCAGGCATTTCAGTGCACTCCTGTAAAAGAGCAACATTTTCGGTGAGTTAATTTATCCCCACTGTGCACCTTTGGAAACCTGACATCTCCAAACGTACTATATGTCCGTTCTTCTCCAGCAGCTGGGCATTGCTGACGATCTGCGTGCGGAGAATGAGCACCTCCTCCTTCCGTGCGTCCAGCTCCTCGTTGGCGGCCTTCAACTGACTGAGCAGAACGTTGTATCCGTCCTGTAGCTCATTGGACGAGTTGTTTTGTGAGGCCTTCTCTGCCACGGTCTTCCTCAGCTCATTCAGGTCATTCTTCAGTTTTTTGTTCTCAGACTCCAACTCTTGCCTCTGCAACACCAAAACGAAAAACAAAGATTAGCAAGAATATTATACTTATTGATGCTGTGTTATTTTAAAGAGTACGAAGCTGAAGAGATGATACTGGACTGTACCTTCAGATTGTTATAAGCCAAATCAGCATTTTCCTGCTCAGTTATTGGTTTTGGGCTTCTTGGCTCCGAGCCCTTTTAACAAAAAAAAAAAGTCAACAATAAAACTATTACAATACAATACAATAAAATAAAATATAAGAACAAAAGTGAACAGTAAATAAATATAAAAAGGTGGTTCATTCTGTGTTTTCACCTTGCGTTTGTTAAGTTCCTCCATCTTGTCCATATTAGTTTGGAGTCTCTTCCTCTCCTGCTCCAGCTCCCGCACTCGTTTCTGCAGCTTCATAAAGAGGCTGATGTCCATTGCAGCCTTTTCTATTCCCATGTCCTGCACAGACACACAAGGTCAGCCCCGGCCTTATCTGTCACCGTGATAATTATCTAATTACTAAAAGCCTACCTCCATTTGTTGGATGGCATCATCTGTGTCCCCAACCTCTGAGGTGGAAATGGACGGGTAATTACTGTCTGACTCTAAGCTGCTCTGATTGGACGCGTTCCTCCTGTGGCCCGGCTGAAACTGAAACAAAAGCAAAGATTTAGCTTTAGAAATAATGATCTTCTAGAGGCGCACAGTTCAATTGCTAAAATGGCTGATAATAAACCTTAGACAGGGACATCTCCTCTTTGAGGTTGTCATATCTCTGCTCCAGTCTTGAATACTCCTTCACAAGGTTCTGGTATCTCTGCCTCTCAGCATCAAGCTCAGACTCCAGCACCGTTTCTCTTGTATTTTGACCCTCTGGACAAAAAAAGCATGTGTGTATCAATAAATAATCTTTTCACCATACAAAAACTTAAACTTGATGCAATTTGATACCAAGGTAATGCTCATTATACAATACTGATTTTGATGAGAACAATGATAATAAAACACTTTATCAGACAATATCATGCAATTTTAAATTCATAATAACTTCTTCAAAAAAATAAAAAATAAATAAAATAAATAAAATAAATATAAATTGTGCAGTCTAGTAATAGTTCCAATTCAAACTATTCAGTAAAGGTCCAGTTTGGTCTTATTCATGTGATTTTGATACAGTTTTGGGATCAGTTATTTTTTTGACAATCTTCTCTGTAAGTTTATTGGGCCTATGTAATATTGTGGTGTCTGGATATTTCATTTAATAATTTCACAAAATAAGAAAAAACAAATACAAAAACAACACTGCCAAGAAACCTGACTTAGTCCAAACTTTTAAACAGAGGAGCTTTTGTACAGGGGGACAAACCTTCACTGTACAAGACTAAGTAACCAGCTACTCACCTTCAGAGCTCTTTGCGTACATCAAAATTCTCTGGTTCATATCTTCTTTGTCACGTTTTAACATTGCGTTTTCCTTCTCCAGCTCTGCAACTCTCTGAAGTCAGACAAAATAAAACTGGGTTCATTGACAGGGCCAGTCAAAATCAGATAACAAGAATCAGTTAAACCATTAGGCCTATTATTAGATCTGGTTAGTTCTGTGTTTTAATCCCCATGAAGAAAACATCTGATGACATCTGACAGTTAATTAGTAGATTTTTAGGGTAAATGTAAATGGAAGAAAATGTACAAGTTTAGGCGTGTCACCATAAAGATTATATCGACTTAGTGTTAAATATACGAAAGCTGGAACAGTATTTATCATGTGCAAAATTCCTTTGCACTACTGGCTAATTTGTGTTACTTTTTAAACACAATACAATTGGAGGTGTATTTAACTTTTTTTATTTTTTAGCTAAAGAAAAATATTTAAGTCGTAAAAGGTTTAATTAATCTATGATCTTCTATGACTCATTAATACTTAGTTTGGATCTGTAAAGTGTTTCATTCTGCTGTTTATTCTAAATGTGCAATATTGTTAAAAATCACAAGCGGCAATAGTTGTTGTGGTATAAATCTGGTCTTGGGGATTGTGTTAGTAGCATATATTAGTTTCAATATTTTCGCTTATTGCCAGTATTTTCTGCAGCAATATATTAAACTTCAAAATTTGTTATTGTGACAGACCTACACACATTCGCTTTCATGCTTGTCTTTGTCACATTAGTTTTTTTCATAATTTGTCCTTGTCAAAAAAGTCACATTAAATGTAAATACTTGTACTAATCATGTGCATCAATAATGAGTTGTCAAGAGTTTAAAAAAAGAGTTTAAATAATAAAAATAAATCTAAATGTGATGTAGATGTTCAAATGTTGAAGGTGATGTACACACTCACCAATACTCAGATCTCTACTGATCCGATTTAATTGGGCACTGATTACAGTCAGAATAAGGTGAAAACATTCAAATCAGGTTCCCCCTCACCTTTTCCAAGCCCGTCTTTTCTGTGCTGTGTTCCTCCTCCATCACCTTCCTCTGAGCGTAGGCCTCCTGCAGAGCCGCCCTCAGTCGCTCCAGTTCGTCTTGTAGCGACGTCACCTGACCACTGTCACTCTTTTGACTCCTGATCTGCTCCAGCTCCTTCTGTAACTTGGTAACTTCTGTGCCCAAAGACGTATTGGCTACAGCGAGCTGCTCATTCTGCTGTTTGAGGTCTTTACTCTAAAATATAAGAAAAGATCACATCACTGTAATGCACCGTTTAAACCCTCCTGTCTCACTTTTAGACATGTTTTACCTGTTCATCCATTTTCCTCTGTAATTGAACAATTTTATTTTCCATCCCTGTGTTGAGCTTCTTCAGATGCTGAGCGGACTTTGCTTCAATCTTGAGTTGTTTAAGTTGTCGTTTAGCGCGTAAGCGCCTGAAAGCACATTGTATGATGATGGCAGCATTGCGCGCACGTCGGAATTTCCTTCTCTGCAGCCAACCACGGACATGCTTCTGGATAATCATCGCCTTGTGGTGCAACATGAACTGAAAAGGAGCGCTAGTTGTCAGCAGCAAGTCAATTATATTTAAGAAAATCTCTATAATATGGCTCAACTTAAGGAGCCATGAAAGTTTTTTACACACCTCCTTGAAGATACGTCGTGTGTACATGCCTCTGGTGTGAGCCTGAATAGTGACCACGGCCCTCCTCACTCTCAAAAACGCCCGTCGCTCTCTGACCATACGGTACCGTTTCTGGCAGATGATGGCGGCACGTGTGAGGCGCAGGTACTCTGCATACCTACACAACACAAGAGTGTGTTAAGAGTGGAACCATAGTAGCACTTTTATGAAGTAAGTATTTTGTCCTTGGACTTACCGTCGAGCCAAGTATCCTCGCCCGAATCTCTGTAGGAAGATGACGGATTTGCGGATCTTTTTGTATCTCACTCGCCCGAGCCACCCGCGCACCGTCTTCTGGATCTTGATACACGCCGCACGAAATTTGTCTGCTCTAAGTTTCTCCAGATAAGCCACTTGTCCCGCACGAAAGAAGATTTTACTCTTACCAAACTGAAACATGTCAGGGTCCTGGCAAAGGAAAATTGACATGTTATCAGTACTTGAAATAAGTTCATTAATAATTAATCAATTCTTCGAAAACATTTATAATAATAATAGTGTAGAGGGTCATGATATTCACATTAGTTTGCAAAGTATTTTAGCTTTTTATGTGTGTGTGTGTGTGTGTGTGTGTGTGTGTGTGTGTGTGTGTGTGTGTGTGTGTGTGTGTGTGTCAGTAATTTACCTTTATCAAAGTCTCAAGGAGGTTTTTGCATGAAACTTTTTTGTCTGCTACAGACAAGTCTGACTTTTTCATTAGAACTCTGTATCTGCTGAAGAAATCTGGGTATGTCCATCTGTGAATATATTTCAGTCAAGCTTTTATTTCAAACTCTAAGACACACCAAACATGTATAACATTGTATAGTCCATGTAACAGTTTCTCCAGCGCCTCCAGAGTTCAGAAGTGAACTCTGCATTATATAACTGCAAATTATATAACTGCAAATTGTGTTGTCTAATTAATATTAGAAATCAAACACTGCATTTACTATACATCTTTTTAAGCATCTAAACTAATACTAATTTTATAACTTGTGAGATTTGGGTTAACAGTAATTAACAAACTGAATCATTTGATCTAACAAACTGATACATGAGACCAACACTGTTAAACAAACGTACAAGGTTTAAAAATATTTTTAAAAATAGTTAAGAAACAAACAAGATATTATAATGAACTATAATTAAGTATATGACAGTCATTATCATATTTTATTTCCCTGTTGTTGAAATACATAGAGCTCATGAATGGACGTGTCAGGCGACTCACCGTGAGGGATATCCAGCTGCACTAATGCGAATCGTCTCCAAAACTCCACACGCCCTGAGCTGCTGCACGGCCCGACGAGAGTCAAATCTGGAGAAAAACACAGAAATAGGAACATAACCGTTTTAAAACCAACCAACATCAGTCAGTGTGGACACATACCTTAATTTTTTCCTCGGCATCGTACCCACACACCACACACTCACTACACATTCAGCTGGTAATGTTTGCAGTGACTGACTGTGACCTCAGAAAACATGTGACTCTGACCAATCACTTAACTTGACCATCTTCAGACTGGCCTTTGTATAAAATGTCTCTTCAGAGTTCAGTGCTACACACTCACCACACGTCCATTTTCTTACAGACAGATGCAGTTTTGATACAGTTTTGATATTGTACAATTTTATAAATGAAATAAGGCGACATATTGGGTAAAAACATTTATGAGAGTTCAACTATACTATAAAAGTGTTCTCTCACCATTCACTTAATAATAGTAATAATAATAATAATGCATTTTATTTATGAGGTGCCTTTCTGGACACTCAAGATCGTCTTACAACAATAAACAAATGCAAAACATGACCAAAGTTCAATATAACTAAAACATACAGTTAAATAATACAGTTAAAGTGGGACAGTGCAGTTATGGTCGTGTGGTGGAGTGAATAGGCCAGTCTGAACAGATGTGTTTTTTGTTGATAAATTATTCCTCAGGTTAAGAGTAAGATGACACTTAAGTTTATGAGCAGGTATTTTGGTTAAAATGACCATTTTTTAAATATAAAAACTCTAAGTAAAGAGGTTTAAAGTGAACTAAATGCAAAATAATGATCTACGTGTGTTATACTTCAATACTAAATATTCAGAAAACTAACAACTGTCTCATATACCAGTGTTGAAATGCCATACGCTTTTCACAAAGAGAAAAGGACTTACGAGAATGCCTCTTTCAAGTCATTGGGTTTAATGCAGCGCACATAATGAGGGGTGGTGGCATTGAGCGTGTCCATCAGGAGGTGCAACGAGCTACGAAACTGAACAAACAAAAAACAAATATATCAGTACAAGGACCAAGAGAACAGAGGCACATGTGGTTGGCCTGGTGCGGGGCAGACCTGGTGTCCGACTGTCTTCTTGTGCTCCTTGTTGGGGGCTTTTGGGGCCGACTTTGCCGCTCGCACATTCACTTTGGACGACTTCGAGACGGGAGCGTCGCCTTTTTCATGGAATAAATCGGCCACGAGCGGAATCTGAATATCAAAAATAAAACAACAACATAATTTTAGCTTTTTACATCAGATCAAACCTGCTCCCGGTTATGTAATAGCAAATTGATCAGTTTGGATAATTGGCCTAAATCATTTTAAACACAGAGGCACAAAACCAAGTACTAATTTAACCCAGATTTATGAAATAGCCTTTATCCTGGAACAAAAAAGATGCGGCAGACATAAAAGTAAACTCAGATCGAGATGACCCATGTCTCTTGTACTTTGACTTCCCCATTAAGTCTCATTGCTGTTACACAGATAAAAAACTAAGCCGGAGAAAGTCGTGTGAGCCTCAGCCTGATTTGGAGCAATAATAATTGAGCAATGAGATGTGAGAGTGTGATTACAGCCTCTGTTTGATCTCCGTGTAATGCTGAAAAACTTAAACTTAACTTAAAAAATGTAAGCTCATCGACGATCAAGCATACAAGTAAAATATTTTAAAATAAAAATACAAATGACACTGTTATGTTGTTTTGACGTGTGGTCTTACCTCACTGGCTTTGAGGATGTTTATCTGCTCCTCATTAACGGTGTCTCTGTTTTTTTCGAGAAATCCCTCACACTGATACTCGACCTAGAAACCAAGAAAACATAACTGAAAATAATGCATTTATTACATTTTTATCTGTAAAGTGAAATGGGCTGAGCAATTATAAAAGAGGGGAAATACAGATCTACATTACATCTAAATAAACTGTTATAAATTAAAGGACAGTGCTGCCTGCTAAAGTTAAGTGTTGTGAATCTATAATACAATAACACAATGACACAAGACCTATTTATGGAGCAGGGGTTTTGTATTTAACCAGGACACACTTCTTTACACAGAAAAATGGATGAACCCCTGAGGCCGTGAGAGCTGAACTAACACTGCACCGAGTTATACAATGATGCAAGAACAGTGTCAGTCTGCACGTGTCAGTCTTATCCTATTTTATAAGTTATATTTAAAGCAATTAAAAGGAGTTTCAGAATGATGAGAAATTAAAACTGTTGCCATAGCAATTAACAATTGAAAACAAAATATGTAACTTTATCAACCATTAAGGAATTATATGTTCTGTTTCCTTTAATACTCTTAAACTCCATCATCTGGATGTTTATCATAATTACTGTAATTAACACTATTATATCTAAATAATTACTAACATTCCAATTAGTCACCAATTAATATGTGGCCCCAAACCACTTTAAGAGGATTTTTCTCACCTTGTCAGCAAAGTGTATGATAATGAAGGAGATGTTGGACATGCGTGGTTTCTGAAAATGAGCGCTGTTGCTGTGCTGTTTGTACAACTTCTGAGCCCAGTTTTGGTCTGTTCCCTTCGGCACCTGAAAAAAACATGAAGAGCAAAATGTTTTGTTTTTATTCAGGTTAAGAGCATTGAGAAATGCAAATACAAGCCCCAAAGATTATTGCTAGTGACTTCAAAGAGGATGGAAGAAGTGAAAAAAAATCTACCAACTAAACAGTGGTGATGTCTGCAGGTAAACAAGGTCAGTGTTGATTATCTAAAACTCTACAATAAAGTTATAGATGGTGTTTCACTTACTTTGCATTCTTCATCCAGCAGATCCAAGATACCCAGTTTTGCTTCAATCAGATCAATGCAAGGCTGGTTATCATAAAAATCTATCAACGTCCAAGGGATCAGCTCCTTCATGTACTCCTCCTGCTCCAACTTGAACACGTGCTGCAGGGACACAACACTATTAAGTACGCTTTAATTATCAATGCATAAATTATCAATGCTATGCTTTTTATTTTTTACTTACTGAGTTGAATTGTTGTTGGAGTTTTTCATTGGCGTAATTGATGCAGAACTGCTCAAAACTGTTGATTTCAAATGTTTCAAAGCTGTCAGGGAATAGAAAGGAAAAGTCATAAGCTTTATATGATCAAGAATATGTCCATAATACACTTTTGTACACACCCATAAATGTCCAGGACACCAATGAAGGAGTGTTGTTTAGAGGATGTCTGCAGGGATTTGTTGATATGATCCACGATCCAGTCGAACATGCGGGCGTAGATGTGTTTGGACAGGGCGTCGCGGGCATTTACCGCCTGTTTCATGGACATGGTCTTCACGTACGTCTCTGACGCTGTGGCCAACTTCCTGTGGCAGAGCCAGTGCTCCATCTGCTGCTGCTCCACCCCGAGAAGTCTGCAGAAATGTTTCAGGTGCTGGTCACCTTTCTGGAAAAGAAACACCATCAACACAACTGTAGGTTCAATTCTAACCTGTTGATTTTACTTAAAAGAGCATTGTCTAAGTTTTATGGTGGAGGCTTCCCTGCCCACTTGTTACTGTTATGTTACTGCTGGGCCTAGTATGTTTCATAGTACTGGGGTAAGCCAATATCTCCATGAAGGCATGAAGGCAGTGCCAACAGCACAAGTTACACATCAGATCACATTCTAATATTCAGGCGGCAAACCTCCACCAGAAAAGCTCCACAGTGCAGATATAAAATTAAAATGTACCGAGATGCGACAGGAGTCGCCGTCCCTCTCTGCACAGATCTCTATGTTCCCAAGATGCAGGATTGATGCCATAATTTTAAAAATGCCACTTTGAGAGCTCTCTTTTATGCCTGTGAATAAACAAGGCCTGTGTGTTTAATACAATCAATTGTATAAACCATTAACCATGTAATGTACATCTAATAAGAAGAAGAATTGTTCATTTTACCCAATAGTGTAAAAGCTTCTCTTGTCTTTTTAAAATCTTCTGCATCATCAACTCCGTCAATAAAAATATTTTCCCCTAATGAAGTGTAGGTGAAGTCTTCTGCACTACCTGAAGAACACAAATAATTTTTAGTGAATAATTTAGAACAGAAAACACATGGGTAAAATAATATTGTATAATACTGAACTGTAAACTCACCGAGTCCTAGATCTTTGAATTCTGGTAAACTAGAGGAGGCACACAGCTGGTAGAAAATGTGGTAATTTCTCTCATCCTCTGCCTACAACACAAAATATAATGAAATCAAAATCACAGAACTGGTCTGTCACACGTTTTAGCTTGTTTTACTTTCATGATGACATTTTTACCTGAAAGACCACTCGAGACTTCTCCAGCAGGTATGTTCGCATGTTGGCCCCGATTATATGGTAATGTCTGCTGAAACCAATCTGAATGTATTTTCCAAAACGACTGCTGTTGTCATTTCGAGTCGTTTTTGCGTTTCCAATAGCCTGAATTCCAAAAAAACCCAATGAGCTACTTCTTATGACACACTGGTTTGCATTTATGTATTATTTACCTATAAATTTGAATTCTCACCTCCATGATTGGACTGGACGCCAACACTTTCTCCTCAACATTTGTGTCACTGGCCGACCCCCCGACAGTGGCAAAGTACCTCATGGCGTACTTAGCGGAGACGGTCTTTCCAGCTCCAGACTCGCCGCTCACGATAATGGACTGGTTCCTCTCGTCTCTGTAAACGTAAGCAAGAGGAAGATGGAGTTCGCTACAATCGCTCGGCTCAAATCACATATATTACTTCAATATTTAAACATGAGGAACAATGCACGGCAAAATAAGGAAATGTGCGTGAGTTGTGTTCACGTTCTGCATTCTATATCTGAAGATAATCCTACGAGGGAGTAACTGTTTGAGAAATACATACACCTTAATTTCTTCTTGCAAGTATTATTATTTTACTTATTTTCCTTTCTATTCTCCTTTTATGAATTCGGTTTTTTTTCAGATGTGTCCTTTGTATTTTTTTTGTGGTGTCCAATATAATGCACTCTGTTTCTCTAGTAATGCAAAAAAAAAAAAGATCCACATTCAGTGTTAAACTACAGCCCTTCTACAATGTTCTGATCTGATCTCATGTGAACAAAAAGACTCCGTGATTTTGAGCTGAGTTGTGATGCGTAGGCTGCACTGTAATTAGACTTTGGCTGGTGAACTGTTTCCAGCTGTTAAAAAGAGAAGAGGGACGAGCTTGTGTCACGGTGCGGACATGAGCATGGCAATTATCAACCTACATCCCAAATAACAGACCCTTTCAAAAGTGGTTAGTATTAGTAAAACAAGTGAATTGCTTTCAACATATTGGCCAATACTTTACATAGATTTAGAGTCATTATAACATGATATAGTTTGTTTGTACCTGGCCATTTGCTTGTAGGCTTCTTCAGCTACTGCAAATATATGTGGGTCCATGTCGCCCATGTTTTGGCCACTGTAGGCATTGATGACCTCCTCTCCATAAATCTGAAGCTGTTCGTAGGGGTTTATAGCAACAAGCACGATTCCTGTAAACAATAAAAATGGTTTAGGATTTATTTTTGGGTAATTAAGGGGAGTTTGTCATTGCAGAGACTTACCACAGTACGTGTAGATGTGGTTGGACTCGAGGAAACGCACTCGCAGGTTGTGCAGGACCGCCGGCTCGTGCAGGTAGCTGAGAGCCGTGAGGTCATTCTCTCCGACCAGGATGTCCGGGTTACGCAGGAACGGGAGAGGGGTTTTGGGGGGATTAACCGCATACTCCAGTGGCTAAAAAAGAAAGAGCGACCAAAATGTCAGATTGAACTGATAATCTAAACAGTTAATCATGAGGACATACCGATTCATCTTCTAGTTTGAGGTGCAGAATGGTGTCTCCTTCTTTGAAGTCTTTGGTGATCTCTGCGGCCTTCCACACCTCCTCTGGGTCTGGGATCCATACCCGAGTATACTGCAGTAGATAAAATATAATAAGGCACTGGAAACATCACCCTCCGGTAATCATGGCACAGAGGTGGTTTCTTTAATTGTTATGTTATGCAAACACTTCTGAAACTGATTTATTTATTTATTTTATTCCAGTCTCCAATCTCTGAGCTAAGTGTAAAAGTACTGACGTAATGCCAGTGACTTGTGTTGAATTCATGCAAATTCGCTTCATTGGACCTCGAATCATTTGCATAGTAGTCATAGCACACATACTCACTGTTTACCATAGATGGGAAATACCGGAAGTCACATGACACGAATGTGGACGACCTAAGACATGCTAAATTTGCATTTCTATCTGTACTTGCGTAACAAAGTTCTAATTAAAAGATTAATGAGAAAAATGACAAAATGATTATAAGTTGGTCAAAAAAACAAACAGTATTTCTCTCCCACCTGCAAAACACATGTTTGAGTTGGGTGAGCTAAGTTGCATCTCTGTTATGAAGTGTTATGTGTGCAACTCCAGTGAAGTCCAAACACACATAGGAGGATGAATAAATGACAGAATAAATACACTGGACACACTGACAGTGATGTGGTTTAGCTGTGACGTTAGCAGGCACAAAGGTAGACCTGATGTAATGCAGAAACTGGACTTTGTGTGTGAGGGTTGGGCAGAGGCCAGCTGTGTTCATGGGACTGAGGTTACAGCAGACCAAGTTTTACTTAATATCACTGTGGACACGTTAGTACATATAAATACCAGACATTTCTGCCAATTAATGACACACTGCATCAATGGGGGTCCCCATGGCTCTTGTGTGTTTATCTGGGACACTGCTATGAGCGGTT
>KN509586.1:6241-16940 GCA_000787155.1 Scartelaos histophorus
ACGAGCCAAACTTTTACTTGTGCTCAGACAAAACATGACACTTGTTATTAAGGCGCCCTGAGAGACGAGTTCAAGAGGTGAGCAAAGATGTAGAGGGAAGTCGTGACAGCGCTTGGCCTATTCCTGGGCCTCAGAATCAGACTTTGAATAATGTTTGCCTTCTATATTAAGAAGTTTAAATGTTATTCTTACCTTACAATAAAGATGCAGTCTGAAAAATATAAGAATAGTAGTTTGATTTTCAACTAAGTGGCACAAGAACTTACAAGAACTCATGGACTTTAAAAGAACAGTCCCCTCACTCACTATTACCCATGTGAGTAACTTTCTTTCTAAATGTAGCTTATTTAAAGTATTACTTAGCTACTAATGAATCAAAAGGAAGTGGTTTGACTCTCCTCAGCTGAACTCAGTTACTCGCATACTCACTGTATCACCCTGTATCCTCTCACAATAAGTCTACTTTAGCAGTGGGAAGTGTACAACAAGCTGTACATATCTTAATTTACTTTTTATCCCCAGAACGGAGTGTCCTGAAAATAAAATCCTGACAGTGGAATATCCCTGTATTGGAGCTGGGGGCAAGAACAGCACTTGTTTTAGGTAAGCACCTTTTTTCATTTGGGCCAAACTGATTTACTAAGTAGTTTGAAGCTCTCGTCCATTTGTGGGAGCCTCTACATGTACTTTGTGTAATTTGCCATTGAACTTGCTCACTTTCCTGGAACAGCACGTTGCTTAGGATTGTGGATATTTGCTAAGGATTGTGGAAGTGTCTGTGATGCTTAAAGACGTTTGGGGGTTGGAGTGAGGTTGGAGTAACTAGCAGACTATATCTCTTCCCATTATGTATTCACATTATGCTTTAGGTTTTGTGATATTTGTTCATAATGCTGGATATGTCGTCATGTGGCAGGGAGCAGAAGATCAGATAACGTAACTTTCTGCACTTTGTGGAGACTGAGCGCTTTTTAAATAGTTTAAGTGGATGCCCCCATTCAAACCTAAATAGTCAAAGGAGTGTGACAGGAAGATCATTATTCACGCTTCACTATACATTCAAAAAGAGACTATAACAATATATTACACAAAGTATGTGAGGTTTACCACACTATCAATTATAGGATTACCTACCATATGCACACATCAGCATCTGTAGTATGTGAACACCCATGTCTGAGTAATCACAGCTATGTTGCTATTGAATGATATTGTGGTATGGCTGTCCACATGAGCAGAACATTAGAAAGATGAATCTATACAGTATCATCTGGCCTGATATGACCTATTATTTAATCAAATTGTATTTATGGGTTTCTATTGTCTGTCACCTAGTTATTAAAAATAAACTTAAGAGGAGTATATATTTTTGATTAAGCACGGTTAACATTTACAAATCTAATGTTTAATAATACTAAATCATTATTCAGGCTGGTTGTTCACATTACCTTGGATAGATAAGTCATGAGTCACTTAGGAACTCTCAAAAAATATTAAAATAAAAAGATAAAGAGGTTGTTGGAGCATGCCGGGTGCTAAGGTGCAGTCTGACAATGCTAATAGGCTAAAGTCGATCTTCTTGATGTGTGCAGACTGCTTCTGAAGGCTCGGGATTTGGTTGGTGGTTTGAGAAAATCCCAGATCTGGTTTGAGTCCAGCCTGTGTTCTGTTCAACGTCAAGTCAGGCTTTAAGATCCCGTTTCTACTTCTGCTGCAAGATGAGTTTTGTGCCATTCCAGGACAAGAGCTTACTGTCTCGATTTCTATTATTCTGATAAATGTAATACCTTTCTTACGCAAATACGCATAACATCCACCTCATACGTCTTACTGAACTCAGCTGCTATTGAGCCAGGGTGATTCTGTCAAATGATTTAATATCACAGTTTCTGACCATCCAGGGAATTTAATATTGAGCCAGATTTAATTGATTTAATATCACAGTTTCTGACCATCCAGGGAGGCGATAATTTTCCAATAATTTTCACATTTTCTTCTCTGATTTCTTCACTTGGCCCATCTCCCTGTATTCAAATCATCAGGGAATTGGTGAATTTATGCAGCTCTAATTGAAGACGACAGTTTAAGCATTTGGAAAGTTTCACACCTTCCCGTAGAAAGCAGTCTTAGTTGCAGTAAAAACATTCACGCAGATTAGTCTAATGGCAGCTGTTAGCGTTAGTGCTTTCTTGACTGGGTTAGGGTAATTTTACATGGTGGCTTAAAGAGACCGGTTATGGGTCGAGAAATAACCATTATCTCATCAAGTTTCTTACTCTGCGTTCTTCTATATTCTAATCACTCTTGTTCTTGAAGTCTTTCCAAATATAGTGTGGGGTGTAATGCTATCTCACGGTGTTTTTGTGGTCTTGCCCACCTCCGTCCAAACAAAGCACGGGGGCCTGCAGGTCTGAGGGCTTCCACTGTGGTCAGGACCAGTAAATCTCCCATTGTTCTTTTACTCTGTGTTCCTTTTCTGTCTTCACAAGAGGTTTCATTTCATCTCAAACTAAACCCAACATCCATCTTCGCTGCGGAGATTTCTCTTAGTGTAACTGTGTGAGATGTGTGTGTTTATTGCATATGGGTCTGGATGGGTTCCCTGTTGTCCATAACTGTTTTTGCAGAAATATATATGCGGCTTATATATGTACAAACACTTGATAAACGTCTTGACTTGAGTTGGGAAATAATTCCTAAACACATTCTTGAAATACATTCCTGTTAGTGTATTGTTCTGTCCTCATTCATATTTCAAGCCATTATTCACTGTTTGAGCATCTAGAATGTAAAAATGTAATGAAAAAAACTTCCTCAAAGTTCAATATGGAGGGTTAGAGGAAATGTCATGTGGTGGAGAAATGGGAAAAGTAATTTATTTCTCTAAACTAAAGGAGCAAACATGTTTTATAACATATACTGAAGCACTGAGATCACATTCTTGCACATCTCTAAACAATTAATCTCTCCATATTAGAAAACATTAGTTATATGTGGAATTTATTAATGAGCCCCAAGTTTATTCTGAAATAGTTGTACAAAAAAGGCACCGAGAGAGAACATGGACTTTTCATTTCAGGTGGTCACTTTTGAGTTTAAAAGAAGCTCCCATTGTATAGCGATTGATGTGTTAATATTATTACATTTAATTTGTATATTTGACTGCATTTTGGTTGAGTAAAAACCTTCAGCGTGCTCCTCAAGTGCTCCGTCAGCAGTCGTGTTGGGATAGAAACCATGTTGACTCACAGGTCTTGGACACCTCAGTACCTTTGCGGGAGTCTCTCTATCATCAAAGTGTTGGACTCTTGGCGTTTGAACATCTTTAGTGCACTTGGCTGAACATAAGCCTATCAGTCTCACAGTTCACAGAATGAGACGTTAAATCACAACATTTAATCAGAATCATTTTTTTCTGTCATTATTTCCTTATGACATGAAGACTTCAACGCACCGATATCTTCTCCAGGTCTCTCTGTTTCTGCCAAACCTTCTGGTATCTTCCCAGTAAATATTGTTCAGGATGATAAATTCTGTTTAATGCTGTAGTCATAATGTTGTGGGCTGGACCAGAACCACATCCTTCCTGACTCACCAAGGACTTGTTCTTTCTCCCATGATAGCAGGACCTGGGTGTACCCCGTGGCACTGTATTCACACAAGACGATTCAGTACAGTGAGATCTCTTCTAATACACATAATAACAGTATTTTTATGATTATTCATGTTTATTTTCAGTCATGCACACTATAAGAATATGCTGCATGACATCACACATCTGGTTGCTATTTGTCCCTAGACTAATGGTTGAGTCAGATGTTTTTATTTATTTATTTCATTGTTTGTTGTTATTTTTTTTAAATGTCTGAATCAATATCAAAATAACAGTTTGTCTTTCTCTGGTCAGGCATTATAATGGCTGTAATGACAACAGTTTGTTCTGTAAATCATCATTTATGTTGCTCTGACTCATTATTTAGTGAATGAAACCACGCAGTCCCACATGTCTGTGAATGCTGATGCTACTTTGACTCATTGAGGTAAATCTTTTTGTTGTATTGCACTCTGGGGATTTGCATGTTGCCTGAGTAAACCGCAATGTGGGTGTTTGTAGGCCTGTACAATGTGGTTTATGTGATCTGAATGGATTTCAAAAGCCTGGAGTTTTTTATGCTTTGGCCTTTACTATTGCCATCAAACCTCATCATGTGCCATTAGCACAAAGGTCTTTGACAAACTGCCAGGAGAACTGTAGCTGGTGCTTCTGAAGGTCAGACAGCATCAGTTTCGGCTTGACGTCTTTGTTTTGCAGGGAGCACCAATTATACATGTTTCAGACCACTGTAACTAAAGTGGAAGCATGCAAAGTGCTCTAGATTCCACATACTTACGTCTATCCCCCACCCACTTTGCCTGCGTATAGTTACCCAGAGACATTTGTGTGTTCATTATAGACTGAGTCAGATACAGGCCTGGACTCCATCGTCAAAGCACCACTTCCTTCTCTTCACCAGCTTTAGTTTGTATAGTATTCAATGTTCAGGACAGACACAAGCCAGACCTGGGTCCAGTGGAACCACTACAGAGAATGTGCTCTGGGGTTGAGGTCAGGTCACAGCTACTGTGCAGTGTAACTCTTATAGTAAGTATGTTGTCAATGCTCTAGGATTACTTTGATAGTGGAGACAAAGGAGAAACTATTTTTTGGAATAAATATCAAGAAATTGGGACAAAAGTAAAATGTAGTAGTCAGGAATCATGAGATACATAGCTAGTACTGTTGCTAAAAAGAGAAATATCCTATGTTTGCACTGCAACTCAAAGTACTCAAGTAATTTATCAATTTCTCTGCCCTGTACTTCTAGCCTATACAATATTACAAGTGTTGAATATTCAGTTCAGTTGCATTTAACATAGTTATAACTGATGTTGTACCGTGACTTTCAGCCAGTTTTAAGCATTTGCCAAATATAATATACATTTAACTTCATGTCCAATAGTAATGTTGGTTTGTATTTGATGCTTTGAAAAATAAAATGTGCTGTCTAGAACTGTGTGGGCTTATCAGATAATGTAAAAGATCAATTTAGATAATTCATGAAAGACATAAATAAAAAAGAACAGATCACACATAAAGCTGAAGCTGAGTTGTTTTGACTGCCCTGGTGTTGACTGACTGATTGGCAGGATGACTGATGAACTCAGAGAGGAGCCTCTGTGGGGATAACACGCTCATTAGCTCAGGGTCATGTGAGTGAACTTTGCCTCCTGACACCTCCCCAGCAGGACAGCAGATAAGTCCCAAATCCTCCTAGTCTCCTTCAACAAAGAATCAGGCATCAGTGGCTTTAGTGGACATATCTCTGGCTTAAACTTGTGGTCATTGCACAAGTTTGATTGCTTAAATATAAACATCTTAAGTATGTTAGTTAAGTAAGTTAGTTCAAGAGTTTATTTTTTGGTGCATAATCAAAATGACCTTCCACATTCAAGAGTTTGTATTTCATTGTTGAATTTGGTCATTTATGTACTGCCTCCAACCAGAAGAGATGAGTGAAAAATGAATCTAAACTTATGTCACATTGGTGAAAAACTTCAAAATGAATCTTCAATTTTACACCAATAATAAAATTGAATGTAAAGTCAATGAGCCACGTAAAGTGCACACAGCAATGTTATGTAACTGGCTCTCGTAACAAAATTATCTAAACTCTCAAAGCTAACTTGTTTGCCGTAATTCAGTTCAATATTGTATTTTGATGATGTTGGAAAATCAAAAATAGCTTCATAGCTCTGGCAGCTGAACAAAAAAAGTGAGGGATTTCTCTGGAAGTTGTGGGCCAGTTTTGATCCAAGTTCAACAGAGCTGCAGTACGTCCTGGCAGAGCAGAGCTTCTCAGTGGGGGGACAACAGGGCCGCATATCAGGCTCTGTGAATGTGTAGCATCCAGTTTCTGCATGAGAAACCAAGATAAGATTTTTAATAACGAGTATATTATCGGATATTCTGCATTCATTCTGCATTCAGGCTCACTGGAGATAAAATACTTGTGTAGTCATAGATGCTAGACACCCTGAGGCAGACTGACGGACAAAAATCAAACCATCAGCCATCAGGTTTCATTCTAAAACTATCCTCCTTTTTCATTAATCTTATATAAAACTTGAATCTATACATGTGTTCTAAATGCTTGAAATTTTAACAACTCAGTACAAGCTATTTTAGCACGCTGTCACTGCAATAATGTACTTCTGTATGTTTTTTACATTCTATTGTATGTGTCTGGTGAAAATGTGCTTCTTATTACATTCTTACAATATGCAGGCCCTGTAGGCTCGTCCTTGGGGTTTTCCTAGTCCAAGTGATCAACAATAGACAGTGACACTAGGTGCTAAAATGCTTCATGTCAAACAGCACGAGGGCTTAACTCTATAGGTTAAAGAGGTGATTTGATACAGAGCAGGGGCACATAACAGATCCCACATGTGTTTATGTGTAATGCATGGATAGATTTGTGCATGGGAGCATGTTGTTACACTGCGTCTGGGCCTGGCTTATATTCTTTTATGGTTTATGGAGTATGCAGGTGGACATAGATGACATCATGTGTGTAATCTCAGTGAAAAGTTGCACAGGCTACAGGCTGTTAGTGGTTCAGGTGGTTTGAGAGTGGGTTCTCTGAAAATAGTACAAGAGTGATACAAGTCCAATACAAAACATCCACAGAAGTTGAAATCCTCCAGGTATGGTGCTCCTAACCAAACCTGAGTTAAGATCTGGAGATGTGTCCACAATGTTGGGAGTTTGTGTCTCTTGGTCACGTTCTGATAGTAAATAAAAAATAATCTGTGCCTTTCTTTAAACTCTTAATAATCATTATGAGTTAAGCATGATTCCTTATATCTCCTTTTCTGAACATGCTTCCTAGTATATTCCCCTGGTATATAGTAATAGTTCAGTGCATTCCCATAGTATTTATGTCAAACAACTGCAACATCATTAATACACATTGATGGGCTTACACAATTCACACCTTCTCTTGCAGTTTATGACTTCACATGTTCAAAATGTAGGAGGTCTGTGGTACCAAATTAGTACCACATAGCATCAGATTGTTTGCACTGCACACTGCACACTCTAGTGGGGCATACTATCATTATTTTTTTCCTTTTCCCTTTGACACTTTTGACATTTTTGTAATGATTCTAGACGACCATCAGAGAGCTCATTTTGTGGGAGCTTTAATTTTTTTCTCAAATTGTGATTTAAACAGATTTCTTTTTCAAAGATACATACCTGTACATTTAACCGAGTGACTAGCATAATTCTCTGTCTTAAATTTCTCAGAGTAGATTTTTAAGAGTTGAACTTCCTGCGTTTAATAGGGAAATAATTGTCTTCGTTGCATTGCAGAAGTGGACCTCCCTAAAACGTCCTTATGTGCAGCATCTTTAACTGATTAGTGTGCACCTGAGCGGCCCTCTGGACAGGCCCTGTGCTGTTTGTGTTTTGTAGTGTGTGAGCGATGCCTGTTCTGCATTAGCTGCTGCTTTATACTGTCACTGAGAAAACAAATCGTGAAGGAATTGATGGCAGACGGAGACACTGTTGCAGGCTCTTGTGTCTTAATGCACTAAATAATGTTATACGAATAAGGATGAGCAATGCAGACCAAGAAACCACAAGTTTATTGTGGACGTTGATCCTTTTGCTGCTCCTGTTTGTAACTAAAGATATTAGTTCACAATGGTGGAAGTGAAAAACAACTGTGTCACATGGGACACACAGCCACATGTGGCACATGCTGATGAGGAGCTTTATGTTTGTGAACACAGGATTAAGGGCCCACACTCGTCACTCTCACTCACACAGTTAGCAAATACTCCTGAACTTATCCCATGTCATTATCATCATAACACAGTAATAATAATAATAGTAAGATCTCTGCTTGTAGTATGTAACATTGTAACCTCTGAAGAGATACACATGGGCAATACAACAATGTGTTGAGGATTCAATTCTCCGGATCCCGTACTGATATAAATAATCTTTTGCTCCATTAAACTTTCAGTCTCACTTTTTACAGCTATTGGGCTATTCCATTTATTCTACAAAGCCCTAATAGAATTTGTAAAAGTCTTATTTTCTGTCCAAGTTTAACCAGGACTGAATCAACCAAACTAAATGTCCAAATGCTGACGACTAAACTGTGTCGAGTAAACCAGGTGTAAACCAGAACAACTTTAGCTCACAGTATGAGATGGTGAATCTCTGCCCTAAGGCATCAACATCTGGTTGTCAGTGCGCTATAAAGATAATAAACTATCAGTAAATGATGTTTATGTGACAAGATATTTGGCTTGATTGTTATCATTAAATTGTGATTGAAAGTGTTGGCAGCTGGTTTGTTTATATCTCTTGATTTCAAATGAGATTCTGTAAAGTTGATGCTTGGACACTCGAGAGTATTGGTCATTCAAGATTTAAAACAAAAAAATATTCAAATGTCTTTGCCCAAATTCTGCTTGAAACATGCTTTACTGACAGGGAATTGGCTTTGGACGTCTCCATTAAAAAGACCAAACCATATTGTTGATGCTTAGAGATGACTGAAGTCCAATTTCATTTGAAATATGATTGCACAGCAGTACAAGAGGATACCACTGAGCTGTTGATTATATTTGTGTGCATGTGTGGCATAGGCATAATCAGTCAGAAAAGATGCGGTTCATCTAACTAAAAGCAACCAGCACCAGCCAGGCTCTGATAGAGCATCTGGACTACATTTAAATATCTGGCAAGGAGTGTGAAAATGAATAATGCACTCATGCCAACCCGCAGGAATATTTGAGCTTTCAGTAATGCTCTTTAAATTGATTTTGATTTGGTCTTTGTGCACCACATGTATTTACCAGAAGAGTAATTACCAACATCAAGGCTGATATCAAAGCTATACACACTGTGAACGATAGGCTTGGAGCTGAACCTAAGTATCTCATGATGATTTTCCATCTTTAATATTTGCTTGAATGTACTCTTGTATTTTTTGGTTGTGGAAAATGTACGAACATTTGTTAATTTAATGTTAAAGCAACAATGTTTAACTTTCTGGAGGTGGCATGACACCTGCATCCTTCCCAAGTGAAAATCATAATTTGGAACATTATCCATAGATAGATATTTTTATTTATTATTTATTTATTTTTCCAAACAGTGCTGTTTGGGGCAGTTTCAAATAAGAATCACATAACAATACAAATGTTTTAGAAAACTGTCATATCGACACCTTCCTAAAATAATCACATAAGTCATTTTTTCAGGTTTTTCAGGAAACACAAAAAACTCCCCCCAAAATTGAAATTATGGCATTCGCCTAAGTCAAAAAGTGACTTAGGCGATTATTTTAGGAAGGTGACGATATTCATATATTTCCTTTATATTTACTATAGTCCATAATAGGATACTAGTGCACCTATTAAATGACTGATTGGTACAAACAGACATTAGACAAGCTTCTATAGCCTCCTCCACTCTTCATAGCCTGCTCCTCTCACTAACATAGATCATGATTAAGAGGAGCCGTTTATTAACTACTTTTCTTCTGAGCATAATGAGGTGTGGACAGTGTATTTAATAGTGGCTGATGAATGCATGCATCAGAACCTGTGTAATTCAACTTGTAGTAGTGGAAGTGCCAGACTTATAGCCCTCTCCCGGTCAAAGCTCCTCGTGTTTGGACCAGTATGATGGGTCCCTTGGGTGCTTCTGTCCTGGAAGTGGGCTCCAGAGTAAATAAACACATGGACAGTGCTTACTCTTGGCACGCTAGCACCTCCACATATGTGTAGCCGACCAACAACATGCTAACCCCACGTGCTCGTCACACCTTTTTACGAGGCTGCCGCACTTTCATCATCATATCATAAAAGCAGTGTGGTCCACCACGCACTGTAGAGCAGGGATTTGTAATATTGTTTTTGAAGTTAAACTCATTCCAGGGTTGTGAGATAAATGAGTGTAAAAAGAACAATTTCCCTTAACTTGCTTCTAGAGTAGTAAAAATGCATTTCTGAGGACCTTGTAAAAACACTTCACACCGAGGGACACGTCGGCGCACAATTAGGAACAAAATGATCAGAACTGGAAATGAATGGTTATCCCCAAAATAGTGGTAGAAGAAATATTTAATTGTGTTAGAGCACAAAAAATTTAGGGATTTTGATAAAGATTTGAGCTGAATTTTGTTTAATAGAAACAACTGATTTTTGTTTTTTTCCTAGCTGTTTTTACTTATATATATTTGTATATTTGTATGTATATTATATGTATATTAACTATAACTTTTCAGTTCTGTTCAAAACTGTAGTGGAATAGGAAGTACAGATATCTTCTTCCAAATATTGTAAAGTAAAAATAAAAAGTATCCACTTAAAAAATGACTTAAGTAAGTACAAATACCCACATTTATACTTATTTACAGTACTTTATGACTTTTTCTTCATTACATTCCATCACTGTCCCAAAGCAAACTGAATGCATATGGCAAACATCCAAAATTATGTTAGACTGTAGTATTGTAGTTCTCCTCATCATGCTAATAAGCTGGAGCGTACTCCTTCAACACACCATCACACACAAACTGACAAGCCAAGTTTTTAAACCGCTTACAACCGGGGAAGTAAATTAAATGCAGCCAGC
>KN509586.1:17210-39981 GCA_000787155.1 Scartelaos histophorus
TTGAGGGGCCAGTGACCTTATACTTCCTGTGTTGTTCTCAAGAGGGAAGGTTTGTGGATGACAGCAAACTCCAGACTTTTCTTTTAGCGTGACTCTTATTCTTGCTCTGTCATTACGGGATCTCATTTCTCACATAAAGTGTTGCAAACAACATGCTCGCATCCAAACCACAAGGTCAGAGGTGAATTAGCTGGCAAATTATGTCATGAGAAGAGATTGACCGGTGAACAATAAAAGGACAAAATATTTTATCTAGTCACTGGAAGCTTTTCTGGATGTAGTGGTTATATAGGATCTTACATCTTTGGCTGGGCATTGTGAATATAATCTATATATGGGAAAAAAAAACAGCTCATTGTAAGAATTCTCTAGAAGAATGCCGGTGTGAATCTCATAATCTTGAGTGTAAAGTTACTCTGGTCTGTGTTTTATCCAGTCCCTTGAGCAGATTTTGGCAGCAGCTGTGGTGGGAGAAAACACCTAACCTATTCCCCGGCTGCAGGAGTGGACCATCAGCGAGTATCATTGCAACATACCATATTCATTTGTGTCAAAGTCACTTTAACACCTGATATGGCATATTTTTTCATGTTGTAATTGGCAACATAAAACATTTCACTTATAAACACTGTGAAACTGCAACATGTATGAATTTGAATGTGAATTCTTACTGTGCCAAAAACTTCTAAGTTACAGGTCAGTGCTCGAAAAACAAACTTAACACCTACTGCTGGCTGAACTCCTGCACGTCCTTAGAGAGGGGTTAGAACAAGATACAAAAATATATTGAAACATAAATAAGTCCTGATTTGTGGTTTGTCCTTCCAATACACCATGTTGAATCAATCATTTAAGGCTGTGTAGCAGGCAGCTTTTGTTTGACAACTAATAAACACAGAGAAAACAGTGCCTTTGTATTGGCTCGCAGTTTTTGTGAAGTGTTGTAAATCTGCATCTCTATTATTGACAACACATGCACCCTTTCTCTTATGTCATTTATCAGGCATCTGACTGGTATTCCAGATGACATGCTTTTTTGTGAGAACTCCAAAAAACATCAATTGACCACATCCATGCCCTAAGCTGTTAAGACTAAGCTGTTAGTATACAGACTGGAGAGGTCTGTGTAAATGTGTGTTTTACATCAACAGGTCGTAATAGAAGTAAATGAGAGGGGGGCTAATGAGAGGGCAATGAACACTGGAAAGGGTTATTCTTCACTCTCACTAATAAACACAGAAGACTGCATCCTAGCACTTACAGTCTATTAGAAAACATATACAACATTGTAAACTGTTTAAAGTTTATAATATAAGTACAAAGCTTATAGTAGAGTTGTGAAAGATCAAGCAACACGGTGGTTTTTGGCACAGAATCCTCATATCTGCGCTATAACTTCAAACAAACAATGCCAGAGCATGTGTTTACTGACTGTTATAGATATGCAATTTGTGTGAAATATGCCTTTTGATTTCCCCTGCTGCTTCTAAAATGTAAAATATCAAGACAATAGAATCAGTCCAGACTGCACAGAGAGCAATAGATTAGCTTGCTGAAATACTTTGACCTTCCGAAACACAAACACATGGGTCAGCTGTGCACTGCCCCCTGTGCTGCTTCAGACGCCCGTCCTCCATCGCTCTGTCCATCAGCCTCTCCTCGGGGCACTACAGCTGCATGTCTGACCCTCAGGCATCTCTCACTACGCTCAGGGCTCACTTAGAATTAAAACTGCCATAAACTCAGGACAAAACCAGAATCTGAATCAAAATTGCTTTTATTTGTCCCCAACTGAAAATGTTACAGATGTGCAACTGAAATAAACCAGTAAAAAAGTGCAATGAGTCTCTATCAACTAAACCTCCAGTAAAAATAAAATCAACATAACTTATGAGACAAATATTATTTTTGTTTTATATATTGTACCCTATTTTTTTCATCTTTATGTACAGTTTTACAACAGTGGGGCAATCAGGAGAATATTGCAGAAGCCTTGTACACTGACTTTTTTACAGCTGTGGTTGTGGCAGTTTTGATTTCCAGTGTCAGTTGTTATGGCCCCGCCTCAAAAGACCACGATAAAGAAAGGGGGGCACAACAACAGAGGCACTTTTAACCCCTTGAGAGGGCATTTATTGTAAAAACATGATGTGTCAGCATGGCAGGATTGAGTGGAGCAGGAGAAAGGAAGGGAGAGGAGATGTGCGCTCGCAGGCCTTTTGTACTCCCATAGCTCAGGTCTTGTGGGCGGAGCAGGAGGGCAGGACGTGGAGGCGAGGACGCTCACCTGCAGAGGGAGAGAGCAGCAGGGAGCTTTAAAATTCTGCAGGATTACATAATACTGTGGTGGTACACTGCTCACATCCCAAGTGCACATGCCCATAAATGTTTCTTTTCTTTTTATTGTAGGAAAACCATTAGACAACTTTGTGGCTTGCTAAAGATTCCAGCCATAATGGCCATTCATTTATTGTGTTCAACTGTTCCCCAACAAGACTCGTGATCAAACTGAACTTGAACAAAATGTTAAACTAACGATTATTTTGGCAGAGGACTATAGTCAGTCCATTTACATGTGAAATATGAAATACTGAAGGCTTCAAAATGGGGAATAGAATTACAATGTAAAATTGACAAAAATCTAAATTGTTAGATTCTTTTTGGACATCCTGATTTAATATTTTTGTGTCTGTGTTCAAGGTAACAAGAAAGATTAAAATACGAAATACATTTATTTCAATAGTCATCTGGTCACAATCTGATTAATCTTTGCAGCCCAAGTATTATTATGGTCATTTGTGACATATTTACCAAACATATTGATTGATCAGTTAATTGAATGATGGATTGATCGTTGATTGATCTGGTTCTTATGTCTGGACTGTGTCACTTCTTTGAGCACCTCTCAACACTTTAAACTCTCCACTGCAGATTAAAGCCCTCAGCATCTGGATCTCATCAGCCTCACTGTTTTATAGGTTATTTTTCATTCAGTGGAGAGGGAGTGATTTAGGGTTACACAGAATAGGGGCTGGAGGAGAATAAAAGTGACTTGAATGAGGTAGCATGTTAGTCCCCTCGGTAACAGCACGTCCATGAGTAGCACTTTTGGCTTTCAGCAAGTGTGAGAAATCTGGTGCGTGTCTATCAATTTCCTTTCAGCTTTTCCAAGTTTAATGTTGGCAACATGTGTAGAATTGGTGTCAGTGCCAAACATCATAAATCAATTTTGGAAAATGTTTCAGCCAAAAATACACTGTCCAAGAACGTATTTCTTTTACAAGGTAACATCAAAAAGAATGCGCTGCACAGGGTAGAATTATCTTTATATTTCCAGATAAGACACGTGACATTTAATGAAAAAAAATACTGATACTATTAAAGTCCAGGTTATAAACATTAAACCCAGTATTTATGTAATAATAAATGCCATTATTCAGTGCACTTTGTTTTATAGGAGGAAATGCTGTGATGGATTCAGGTTCGTGATGGGCCAATGCATACCAGAAAGTAAGAATAAAAATGATCTTTGCTGTGGTGTTGCGCAGCAGTAATTTGACCATTGATGACATGAGCCACTAGAGGGCAATGCTTGTCTTTGTTTTGGTCTGCAGGTGTGGACGTGTGTGCTGCTTCCCCGTGTGAGCAGCAGTGCACAGATAACTTTGGCAGAGTGGTTTGCACCTGTTATCCTGGATACAGATTTGACCGGGAGAGACACCGCAACCATAAGTCTCCATACTGCATTGGTTAGTTTACTAGAGCTTTGAGGATTAAATATGTTAGATAGAAGAACCTACCTATTTCATAATATGGATTGCAAACAGAAATTGCCATTATCAATTTCATCTGATTTTTGTGATAGTTTCTGTTTCATGTGGATTAACAAATTAGGCATAACTAATAAGTATAAGTAATTAACAATTAGATATTCTCTTTCATAGTATCTTTGTATTTTGACCTCTAACATATAACACACAATCTTGACCACTTCTGTCCACTGTTGATGCAGATATTAATGAGTGTGAGGATCCTGACAGCAACATGTGTGAGCATGAGTGTATGAACACAGTGGGCAGCTTCTCCTGCCGCTGTCACACAGGCTACATCCTGGGCCCAGACCAACACTCCTGCCTCCCTGAGCACTGTGAGTCTGTCTCATACCAACACATGTTTAACATGAACACTGTAAGTCTGTCTCTTACTAATCACATATTTAACATGAGCACTATGAGTCTGTCTCATACTCAACACATATCTAATATAAACACCATAAGTGTCTCTCATACTCATGTATCTGATTCATAATATGAATACTTTGGAGTCCTTATCAAGTTTTGTTTGGGAATCCAGTGCAGCTCATGACACATGAGGTGAGTGTACTCTGTGACGGTGGTGTGTTTTGTCTCACAGTGAGTTCTTCAGGGAAGTCAGAGACTCTGATGAGTGCTGGGGCCTGCTCCTTCACATGTCAGGACTTTGTCAAAATGAAGAACAGTCTGCAGCAGCTAAAGTCAAAACTGGGCAGCACACAGGCTTCAAACCAGGTATTGTAGTGCCTTTTGGGAGCTCTGTTTTGTATTCAGTAAAATTAGAAAAATCTCAAAAGAAAAACCTCAAATGAGACATGGTCCTAGTATAAAATGGTGATATTTACTTTGACCAAAGACCTTTTAAATGATGCTGACTGTTGTGTTCAGGTTTCTGGCTTAGCCAACAGCAGTGATAAGCGATCTCATGGGAGATCAGGCAAAAGCTCTGTTGGCTTATGTCCTCCAGGTCTTCCGGGGACTCCAGGATCCCCTGGAGTACCAGGTAGTAGCAGTACAGTTTGTGTTTTTACCTGTGCTAGTGAAACCTAACTAAAAATTAATCATGTAATTTTACTGTGAGCAGGACACCCAGGAGAACCAGGGAGGAGAGGTGAGCCAGGAGAGAGGGGCCCACAAGGTCCTCGTGGGGACATAGGACCCATGGGTCCAGAACCTGACCTGAGGCATATCAAAAGAGGCCGCAGGGGAGCTGTGGTAAAGAGTTATTTTACATTTAATTTTAATATTGCCTGTGTTGCCTGGACCATATTTTCAAGTTGTTGTTTTTTTCTTAAATTATTTGATTCAGTGAATAATTTAACAATCCCTTTATTTTATTTCTTTTTATGCAGGGTCCTCCAGGAGCACCAGGAAAAGATGGGCTGAAGGTCAAAATTCATTTCATTCACTATTTTTATTGATTTTAAATAGCCTCTCTAATTTTTGCCACTGCCATCCTGTATTTTCCATTGCACAACTATTGTTTTTCCACAGGGTGAGAGAGGAGCACCGGGCCCCATTGGTCCACCTGTATGTTAAAACGCCTCACTGAATTAATCATTTTAAGATCAACAGTTGTTTAGGATAATGACTTCAATCCCTCTGTTTTCCAGGGTCCACCAGGCTCCTTTGACTTTCTCCTGCTCATGATGGCTGATATCCGTAACGACATCATCGAGTTGCAGGAGAAGGTGTTTGGGGAGAGGCGGGGTCTCACTCTGGACTCCTCCCCTCACCCCGGAGCAGAGGAGGACGCTTTGGACTGGGGATCTGGACAGGGCGACGTCACGCTAAACTCATGACCTTTGGCTTTCTTGACCACTATGTTCCCAAAAGCAATAAAGGACACTGGAGGAGGAGCGATACACCATAACGGTGAGCAGTGGACAGAGGATTACCTGTTACAAAGTGGACCACAGACTCTCTGGCTGCAGGCACTTCCCCAACTTCTTTCATATTTCATGGATAGAGAGGTGGAATGTGCGTGCGGGCCCATGAGTGAGGAAGATGCTGCCTCTGCCTTTGTGTCTCTGAGCTAAACCACTTCAAACGGCACACTTTATCGTCTGCATCTCTTCCTGTTTGGGAGTTTTGTGTGTGCATGTGTGCGTATGTGTGCGTGTGTGTGTGTGTAGGGGCTGTCATAGGGTCTGTGGGCCAGGCCTGGGAGCCCCTGTGCACCTGTGAACAGACCTGCAGCAGATCATCACCCTCTGAGAACTCATGAGGGTTATATGAGCTGGACAGTGACCTCTTTTGTACTTTTGATATTGTTTAGATAAATTAACTTAAAGATATCAGATATTAAATTATCTGTGATGGCTATTATACTGCATTCTATGTATGTGTATATAGTATAAAGTTACGATTATGGTAAAATAGTCAAATCTATGTGTCAAATGTGATAGCTTTTAGGTTGTATGATCTGAAGATAAAATGATAGAGAAAATTATTTAACAACTGACCGCATTCAGTGTGAAAATTACTAATAGAAATCTATAGTGGATAAATATTAATGAAAAGTTATGAGCATTGAGTCATTTACATAAAGAGACCATCATATAGTGCATGTCAGTACTATTTTAGCTCATAGTTAATTCTGTAATCAAGCAGGCCAATGAGAAAATGTATTACATGTTTACAGCAATAGTAGTATATTTTTTACACGCAAAGTCAGTTTTCCCTCCTCCAGAGAGCACTAAATCAGTTTTTGTACCTCGGGTTTGTTTTTAAGAAAATGGCAAATCTTCCCAAAATGACTATCTGTAAATATTGAATGTGGAAGTGAGGGAGATCAGAATAAATCACCCTAACATTTATGTGAGAAACAAGTGTTCACCCTGGTGTTGACTGTTGAACTATAGCGTGGCTAGGTGTTATTATCAAGAGTCTAAGTATCAGGGGTCAGGGGTCAAATGCCTGGCAGAATGATAATTATAAGCCGCAGGCCATTTGAGGGGCTTGTTGGAGCTTGCAAGACCATCGAGGAAGAATCTACGTAGGTCTCGTTTACCAAAATATGTCACCTCTTTTCCAGATGTGTCAGAATTTATTGTGTCTTACAAAACGCACATTTAAGATTACGTGTATAGAGGCAAACTCAGTGTACAGTTGTACGGCCAGTCAACATAATGCATGTCTGACAGCTGTCTCCACCTCACAACTCCACCCCTTAGCGTGACATATCTGCTTGTCATGATGACTGATAGGAGAAAACATTGAGAAACTTAAACTTATATGAGCACAAACAAAACGAAAAAGAGTTTTAAGAGTTGTATAATTGGTCCTCTATAATGGCCACTAGGTGGTAGCAATAACGGGTCAACAGTGTTTTTTTTGTTTTCACCTCAGTCTCAATTTATCAGAGCACCTCAGAATAAAAAGTATTATACTACTCTGACTCTTAATATATCCCTCTTTCACGTTTTAGGGGATAACACAAATGTGTTTTAAACAATAGGCCAACTGGTGTGTATCAGTAGCCTGTTAATTGAAGAATTGAGGTGCAAAATATACATGGGTCAAATTCAAAAAATACTAACTTACAGTTAAAATCTGTGGAGACAAGACCACTCACCGTAAGAATGCATGTTTTTCAAGGTATTCATTTTAGCCATAATTCACTTTCTTTATTGTGTCATACAATATTTCACAAGCTTGTTATTCTTCATGTCATTACAAGTTTAGACACAATATTATGTTTTTACTCCCCATTTTCCCTGTTACTGCGTAACATTCAAGGCAAAACAATTAACACCTCCCTGGAGACAAGCAGATAGCAGAAAAGTTAGATGTACACCTTTCAGGTTCTCTCTCTCCAAAAACATTTGTGATTTATGGTCAAAGCTATTCACAATGGTAACGGTAATTAAATCAAATCAATATTAACAGATATTCATATTTTACACAGTAAGCATGTTCTCAAGTATTTTATTTCATTAAGAACATAATTATGTTTTTCACTTTAAATCTATTGACGTGCCTGTCAAATGTATCAGTGCGCTGTCATCTTTAGATGAAAATAAAGATAGAGGAGATCAATTTGACCAGATGTTTCTGAGTATGAGTGGAATCTGTGCTGGCACAGAGCTCCTGTCCATAAATACCCTCCAGCACGAGAGCACTGCCACTTCAAACCAGACTGTGTCAGCACCAGTTCAACCCTCTTATCCAAGCATTTCTCAGTATATAGGGAATGCAACACAGTAAAAACTACTGTTGACTGCTAATATATCTAACATTTATCTTTTAAACTGGAATCATGTACACCTCTTATTCAACAAACTCTGGACAAAAATGGGGGAAACTAAAAAGGGAGCTTGATGTTGTAATAGGCTATGTGAAAAAAGGAGCATAGCATGAGAATTGTCCTGTTTCTTACTGATAATGTGTGTCTCCTATAATTCTACTGTAACTGCAATGTGGGTGTACTATCAATTTTATGTAAAAACTGCCCTTGTGAAAATAACAGTGACCTAAAGGCATATGTAGTGAAAGAGGAGGGTTTGACACTGAAGGGGTTTACATAAGATGTGTCAGGGCCAGGATGTGACTAGCCCATTGCTGCACTACAACATAAATATTTAGCTGTTCCCATGTATCCATAGGTAAATCACAGGTGTCCCTCAACGCTGGGGTATGTAGCTGCGTGCAACAGGGCCAGCGGCTCACATAAATGCAGAGTGCTCCAGCAGACACATGTGAGGCCGCACGGAACACAGGCATGCCACAGAGCACCTGACAGGTGCAGGCGTGGTCCACTGCAGACACGCTATCTTGACACGCTAACTCATTCTTAAATTCAAGCTACATGCCTGAGGCGACCTTCTAGGCACACTGGTTTACTCTCTGAAGCCTGTTCCTCCTCTGGTCCTCGTCTGCGGCACACCCTCTTCCAATTGTAGTGTGACTTCTGTCATTGGGCTCATAATGGAGTTGCTAAGAGGCCTGAGAACTGAAGCTTGTCTGATGACTAATAGACTAATTAGTGCTTCAAAAATATACCACTGATGCCTCGATCGGGCTGTTGTGCAGGTGTATTATAGGTCTACAGCGTCCTATAGTGCCTCTCACTGTCTGACTTAGGTCTCTCTAGGCTGGTCTGTAAACCTTTGGTTTATCGGTATAATTTTGCATATAATGAATTAAATATGTAATTTGCCGCTAGTATAAGACTTCCTTCATTACTGATGACAGTCGCAAATATATGTCCATGTGTATGTTTTCAGTAAGCTGTTTAATTAGCTTTTGTATTTCTCAAAAAAAAAAGTCTCAATGATTGGCACAAAGAGTGAGAATGGGGTGGAAATGTAAGAGTACAGATTAATATCAACACATTGTGTAAACTCCCTTGGCCTAAGGCACTCAGTCTTGGTACACATTGGCTTCCTCTGTCATTTCATGAGCAGCTCGCATGCACACAGCACAGATTTAAGTGTGAAAAACCGGATGAGCAGGTCTGTAGCTCTCGTCTGCCACCGCAAGACTCTTGCAGAGTTGCCTTGCGTGAGGACAAAAGCTTTATCTTCTAGACCTATACTGACCTTCTGACCCGGCCCCTGACAGCAGCACTTTTACAACTCCTTTTTCACGCTTACAGGCACACATATTGTCTCAACACACAAATAGGCATGTGGATTAGCCGCAGAACTTTAGCATTATTGTGAGTGAAAATCCCAGTCAACTGTGGCACAGCTCAGATGAATAGGACAATGAGTCAGTGTGACTCATACTAATGCCTTTAATACCTCAAATGTAAAGGTGATTTGACCTGCAGTGAACACACAGTGAACCTTTACATAATTATATAATGATAGCTAATATACTATTTGTCAATTCACCATCTTGTGCTAAAGTCTAAGAATTTATGATTAGCTATTTGGAAAAAACAAAACAAAACATTATAACATTATAACTTACACATGCCATATTTGAACACATCGCCGATACTGCAGATTATAAGCAACGAAATGCTTCAACTTTGACATCACTAAATGAACCTTGCCAGTAACAGCAGGCCTTTCATTATCACATAACCACAACGATGACAATAATAATTTAATTACTCTTTGACAGCATCTGTTCTTCAAAGTAAGAGTGTGTTGTAACTTCACTCAGTACCGTCTGAAGTCGTGGTGTCAGCTTAATGTTTACAGTACAGTAAATAAGACAAAATAATGCAATGTCAAACTTCAGCAAGATAACTGTGACCACCTTTCAAACAACACACTAAATCTAACCAATGGCACACAAGTTAGCAATGGGTCTCTGGTTTCCACATCACAAAATCTGTAGGCCCAAATGTTTCATGAGGAAGGCTGCAGGTAAACTTACCATTGTTTTGGATGGAACTGAACTGTTGGTTTCCAGAAATTAACTTCCCATTACATTTTCATAAAGATGTTTCTGTTAAAAATACTATTAAACATGTGAAAGTTTATTCGGTGTTAATTCCTCAAGAGCATACCATTTAGCATCAATTTATACAATTTCCCTGGCCAGTACAGGTCAGAGAGACAAAAATGTAATTTGACCAAAAACATAGGCAAAACTGGATTTATGGAACATTCAAAGCAAATGCAAGAAAGAGGAACATTCACCTCACCCAGATCACAGATGCAAAAGAACAGTGGTGTGATGAGTTTAAATAAACTTTATATTGTTACCCTTCTAAACATCAAGTAGGCCTATTCTCCATAGAGTGACACTGAAGTCCTGATTTATATTTTATTACATTTTGTCAAATATGAGACAAATTGTAAAAGGATATTTTGTTTGACTGCCTTAGAACAAATACTGTTTGGACATTTCCATCTAGAATTGCCTTCTTTTGGCAATGTTGCATTGATAAAATAGTTAATTAATTAAATCATGTTTCTGACATTATGAAATTGTGAAGTTGATTTTAAGAGTCTTTACAATACAATGTACCCATATAAGTTTTGTTCATTCTGCACAGATCAGAAGCCAGAATGTCCTGTTTATTGAGGTTATGAAAACAACATGGATTATTATGTCAGGAGCGGATGTTAATAAAACTAAAGCTGTCATTAGGCCTGGCATGGTGCTAAGAGTACTAACCCCAACTGCATCAATTATGCAGAGAATATTTCAGAATTACACAATATGATCTTAAACACCTGACAAATACAATTGACATTCATCATTGGCCATTGTCAAATCAATCAGATCTTCACTTCAAAAGCAGCAAAGTGTGGATGAGATGTGAAAAAGAAATGAACAGGGTCAAAAACAAATTAATCTTGCACATGACTCAAGATGTAACAAAACGTTTATATATATTTGACTCTCAAAATTTAATGGATTATGATATTAATTGTGTAAAAACCTAAGAATGAACATAAGTCAGTTAGAATTACTATGTCCTATATTTGTTTTAAGTTTGAGTCAGAATAGTGTACAGAATACACTTTATACAAACAGGTGCTGGCCGAGCTCTTACGGCTGTTGAGAAAACAGCCCGACTTGTCGTGCATGAAGCTTGTGAATGACAGAGGAAGAAATCATTGTCAAGCAGGTAATGTCATTCACAAAACACTTTCATTCAGCTGTTTCTGGGAGTGTCTTTAACATCATCTACTTAAGCTTATTCTGTAACATGTCGCCAGGGGCTGAAATACAAAATAAAACTGTTGTGGCTCTTGTAAATTGTTTAATAATGAAATTACATTCATATAAATGTAGACATGCTACTATGAATGCTCATACTGCATTAGCTTTGCAAAGCTTTTACAAATACTCTTTGACTTGATTTTTTTGTTTTTATTGATATTTTTAGTAGAATTTTAAATGTGTACTTGTACTACATGTATTTAATTTAAAATGAGAAATTCCAGTCCCAGTCATCACCTCTATATCTGCTCTTTTTTATACAAAAACATACAGCAGCTCTACATCGTCTGCTCTGACCAGTATGCTTGAAAACATTAAAAACAATTATTAAAACAATCTAATTCAGTTTAATTAATCAAACTTTGCATAAACCACTGAACTGAAATGGTGCTGAAATGGTGTTAATAAGTAACTAGTCATCAGATTAGTTTTAGAAGCTGTGCTTATGCTTCTAATTAATGACATTTAGCCAATTGCACATTGTACATTGTACTAATAAGTAAAAGTACCGTGTGGAAATACAATGTATGTACTTTATTTAAGTACATTTTTACAGCAAATTCTTTTACTTTTAGCTCTCATTTCTTTACTGAATTGAGTACTTTTCGGCCCCTGCATCTGTACTTTCCTTGAATGCATATATTACAGCATGCTATAGGTACCACCTGCACATTTGTGCAGGCTTTCATCACATACAAGAAACTGTTCATGGAGGCTGCAGTCAAACTATGCTTGACCACAGTTTAGCCCCTTCTTTTGAGCATATACTTGCTGGGTGTTTATGTGAGCATTTTACCAACATTAATTGTGTCCAGACAGTGACAGAAATAAAGACTGACATGTGAGGCAGGAGTGGGTTTAGCTACAGAAGTAGCTCACCTCATTATCATGAGGCTTCTGAAAAGATTGATAGAATCCAAACCTGTGGCTGTAGAAAACATCCTTTCTGCTAGAAATAAATTCACTCAATAAAAAACAAAAAATGTCAATGATTTGTAAAGCTTATTAACCTTACATTAATAAGTTTCAGGTTAAATATATTTCAAAACAGCTAAATATAGAGAATACACCAAGAATGTATGCACCTTTACTGCTGCCAATTACTATATGCAAATAATCTAAAGAATAGACAAACAAGGTACATCAGTTGATATGTTCAAAAATCACTGTGCTATCACATATAAATGATAAATATGTCATACTTAATGCAGTACTCTCATTCTGTTTGCTTCTGCAATATAAGCACGCACATAAAGATCAAAGACAGTCAGTAAGGCCATAAAAAGTGGAGCTGAACACACCTGTGCATGAGAGGTAGGTTTATTGTACAACTGCTACTATTATGATTACTCATAAATTACATCTAAAGACTGGGATCTGGCTTGAGATCAAATCTGAATAATCTTGCAGCTGATAGGAAAATGACTTGGGGCAGATATAATTGTAAAGTACAGCACTGGAGACCATGAAGGGTGAACATTGTCTCCTAATAACCTTATAATTCAAATTCTTCTCTTATTTAAATTATATAAAATCATAGCACCTGCACATTTGTATCAATCAAAGCTAACTTGTTACATAAAACTGTCCACGGAGCCTGACAAACAAAAGAAACACAATGTAGAACAAGAGCCAAATAGTTGCTGTGCTGTTTTTATGCCCCACTAACATAGGTGAGTGCAGAGCTGCACTGCCCTACAGGGACTGAAACCTATTTAAGCTAGGTTACACCTGTTGGCACGGCCAGCAGACAACTGGGCTTGGTTCAAATATTCTCACAAATTCACAAACTGTTTACATGCATCCACAGCAGAAACTGCTAGAACACTTTTGCATACGTGTGGCAGATGCAGGCATCCTCTCCTTACTGTCTCACTCTTTATAATATCATGATCACCGTGTCTCCTGCAGTCGGACTTGCAGCCTAACACTGTGTTGAATTACTGCCTTTTCTTATCAGTGGCACTGCATGCCCCACTACTGCCTGCACTCTCAACTTTTTTGTGCACTGCCAAAATGCATATGATGGAAGAAGAAAGAAGAGTCACTGCAATTAAAAAAATCACATTAAATGCCTGTTCATGTAAAACATTAAGCATGCAAGTGAATGTTTTAACACTAAACAACAATCACAGCAGCTATTTGTGTCAAATAAGATGTGTCATTCTCTGTCTTACATAAAAAGCATGTTGAGACACAAAGGGATCAGACGCTATTTGCTGCACAATGAGCATGATTCAGATGAGTCCCAGAGGTATAAAGCAGGACTGTGTAAGCTACACCAGTGTCCAAGGGCAGAGTCAGCAATATCAGGCAACGTGTCGTCATCCTAACATCTCCTCTCCCAATGCGTGTAATCAATCCAATGTGTCTGTGCACTGGCATGCACAAATGATTAACTAGTAGCAAAGAGAACTGATTAAGGAGATAAAGCTTGGCACACAATAGCCTCAATGCTACACGTGTACCTGCATTACAACAGCTTCCTCACGCAAAGGATTTTTTCTTAACCACATGGATTTTAATAACCTTTTTAAAAGGGAACAATTTGAACGTAGGTCATGATAATTGAGGTCCCATCTACAAGCTTTGATAAATCTAATTGAAACACAGAATACTGAAAATCTCACATTTTTTACATCAGTGTTTTAAGATTTGGCACAGCAACCCTCTATTAGGAAGACCAAACAGTGACACAAACAGAGGTCTTGTTATGTGTAGACTAGAGCTATTTGGGTGGTATGCACTTTTTGAATCAATGTTACATTGTCCTGTGCAAGATTTTAAGTAATCTGATCATTATTTAAATCCTACCTGCAAATAATATTGTGACTGGTACATTGGACTAATTCAGGCCCATTACCTAAAATGTAGGCTGTAAAGCTTTGGCGCAGGAATAAGGATCACACAGACGCTTCTTTAGAGCCTATAGTTTAGCATGCTGTCTAAAAGATTGTGATGATTGTTTTGATAGAAAATGGTGCTGGATACCTCCCTGTGCTCTTTCTGTACACCCGACCCTTGGCTCTGTCCGAGCAAACAGAGTCTGCACGCAACGCGCAATGATTAACCCGCAGATTG
The DNA here is from genome assembly GCA_000787155.1 of Scartelaos histophorus. NCBI lineage: Eukaryota > Metazoa > Chordata > Actinopteri > Gobiiformes > Gobiidae > Scartelaos > Scartelaos histophorus. Next base: position 31,736 of record KN509586.1, read on the forward strand.
GTTTGGTCGCAGCTGCTCCACTCAATGCGATCAAATAACGGGTTCCATAATAGAAAAGCTAATAAGACACTTGTAAAACAGCACTGTGGTTATGTGTACTTTTGTATAGCCTGCTTCTCTTTTGAAGACGCATATAAACGTTGGTTATAAACTAATGACCAAAATATTGCACCCGAGTAAGACCTCTGTTTGCAGCAAGCCTCGTTATGTGCCGCGCTGTGATTGGCTGGCGCGCCGCGGTGCGTTTGTACTGCAAAGAGAAAAGAGCTGCAGGTCCGGGTAGGCCTGTGCGGAGATGCACCCGTGTGCGTGCACTGCTCATGTGTGGGGGCAGAGGTTAGGCTACATTGTGTCAGGCATGACTTGATATGTGTGCCATATTTATTCAGTTATCCAAAAAAAAAAAAAACAACAACATTTAAAACATGTTTAAATTAAAAAAAAAAAGTGTATGTTCTTGGAGGCTTCTTGTAGGCTTATTGTGTTATGTTGTGCATAAAAGAAAAAGGATTTTTTTAGAATTGCCCATTTTAGGCTACTTATTGAGGAAGTGATATTTAACCTAAATAATTATAGCCTACATTGAATTAATGACAGATTTTAGGCCTGATTCAACTTTATAATTGACTGTTTTGAAAGACAACTGGGGGCATAGATCCCACAAACACACAGCTATAGGGCTAGCCCTACATGCTATACATAGCTATTTATTTACATCCAGTGTTCACTAATTGCACGGCAGCCTGCTGTGGCTGAATGGCTACTGATATAATGGCAGGCGAGGGGGAAAAGACAAGCACTTGTATAGTGTCATTATTCTATAGACCATGGTCATTTCATGACAGTTAGCCTAATATGATCACTGCATCTTGCATGAGATGAGTGAAAAAGCATTTTACCATGGCGCCACCATGCATCTATGGCCAGACATTTAATTAGGGTCATGACCCCAATTTACTCATTCACTCAAGTGAGTGACCACAAGGTGGATGCTATGAGATTCTGCATCAGTTGCATTAGCCTAAGGAAACAGGTCAATACAGATGGCTAATTGTTTATTTAATTCATTTTAAAGTCCCTTACAATAAGCTCATTAATTTACAGTAAGTATGCTTTTTATTTAATATAAAAGAAATAAGGCATGCAACATGCAGAGGGACTAGGTTGTGTGAGAATAATAGTTTTGATCAGACTTCATAGCCTATTGTTGCAAATGTTATTGGTAAAGAAGTGAAATAATGAGGCAGGTTCAATTGAATCAGCAAACAGCAAATATTTGGGAGTTTCCTATCACGTACACAAGTTTCCTCAAAAGGGCATTGGAGAAGAAAAGGGGTCATGTCTCTTCTACCATGCACAGGTTTATGATGTGGTCCTTCTTAGCCTTGCCCATTTGTGCATAGTTACGACACCTTCGTGCCCCGCTGAAGAGGGAGAGGTGACAGAAAGATGGATGGCTGAGATATTTCTGCACGCAACTATTGTTATTGTGGTCAAGCACATAACAGACTTGTGAAAAGACAAGGAGACTTGTGTGGAGCTGGGAGGGAAAACTATTAGCTCAGTTACTAATCTCGTGTTCACGCCTGGTCAGGAAGAGAAGGTGATCCAATGGTAACCCCCACACTTACACCCAGTCCAGCCTACCCACCCAAGCCTCTTTCACATGCCCCGCAAATGCACCATCACAACACGACAGCTCTCCAAATCTACTGGGATTCTGCCAAATCCTGAGCAGTGCGTGCTGTGTGCTCACTTCATGGTTGCGTGATGAAGACATAGACACACACTCTATACAGTCTATACACGCTACCCCACTCTGACATTGCCATATTTTATATGGGCTAATGTAGTAAGAATTAACCAGGAAATTACAGTATCCACCCCTGCACCAAATTCTCTTCCAGCTTCTGCTCTAACACTGATAGAACAGTGTTGGAGAGCGCTGAGCCTATTTGTGAAACGCAGTCCTGTAGGCCTGTAGGAGACGTGGAGAGGTGCTGAGTGATTCTTGCTCGTATTACAGAAACTCAGAGCTTGTAAGTTTTTGTTGGGCCTTAGGCAACATTCATGAGGTGTCATAGCCTGCAGTTCAAAATAATCCTATTAAGGTTTGCCCGACTTGGCACACGCAAGACTGGGAGCCTGGACAAGAGGTGAATAGGCTACGTGCCACATGTGTTTGGGTTCTGCTTTATAATTTATGACTTTTCATCATTATATTGAAACTTTGTTGTCAGGTGCAACATTTTCTCATTTCTCATCACTGTTAATGTGCAAAATAAATCCTGCAGTTTAGTTGCTTTTTGTTAGAGCTTCAAAGGTACCCTAGGTATCTCTTCTGGTGGATGGCCTCTACTGTGGCTCTACATATAGCTTTAAAGTTAGCTATCTCCATGGAGATGAGGGCGTGGCACCACCAGGTTAAGGTCAGATTTGTCATTGGCCAAGGATACCTAAATAATTGCATATTTCGTGTTGTGCGTTTTAGATCAAATATGACAGCATAGCAGCACTATGAGTGTTTGTTCTATTCTTACTCCTCGAATCACGTGCGAAGGAGCATCAACTTTTGTAAAAAGTCCCATTTTCCTAACTGGTTTGGTGTGCTGTCCGTGTGCACTCTGTGTGCACTCCTGGGCCCGATGTATTGCATGACTGAATGAAGGAAACCTGAGTGGCAGATTGCATGACTCCAAAGCCCCAAGATCCGCGCATTTAGCTGTAGAGCGCAAATGTGTGCTCCTTCGTGCCCAAGTAAGAAAAATACAGAGACGCGCGTCCTACGCTTTTGTTCGAAAAGTTTAAGACCCTTGTGTCTTTTCCAGAAGCTGTTGCCTTCGCGTGACTTGACCAAGCAGATTTAGGATTGTCCAGAAGACCAGGGCCCTCCCCTCTGGAAGGGAGCTCCGCTTCTCACGCAACCTGTAGCAGAGCAGCGCACGGCATAACCCCGGGGAGCGCACCGCGGCGGCATACGACGCATATTCACCGAAACATGTAGGCTACAGACAGCAGGGATGTAGACTGTAGTCAGCCGTGCAAACTCAATACACACAGATCTACTTTGCACCCCGCGTTTTGTTCTGATGATGCGGTCTCAAAAGACAGATTTGAAACTTTACGCTACAAAATTCTGGAAATATCTATGGCAAATAACCAGTTTACAAAATACAATACAATACAATACAATACAAATACAGTTCTGCCATTGTCCGTGCTGATGGAAGTGGACCCAATGAGAGTTTATATGTAGTGCCTTTGCCTTAACGTGTATAGAAGTTATGTTACAGAATGGCCTGTAACTACTTCATAGCTGCATTATAAATAAATGGTAACATATAATTAGGCCCAATAGGCTGCTACCATGCACTTGTTTAAAGGTAGGTTATTTATTTGTACCCTCGTGTAAAGGACAGAAAGTAGTAATATATGCCTCATCTGCCCCCAGCCCTGCACGTTTGCCCCCGCCTCTAGCCTCCCCCTTCTCTCTACCATCCTCTTCAAAGGGGAGGTGAGAGTCTGATCACTTCGCTCTCACGCAACTGGTCAATGTTTAACTGCGGCGCGGAACTTGCAGGTACACGCACGCAATGGCTTTTTTTTTTTTTTCCCTGAACACGGGGCCATTTGTCACAAGCGCTTAACTCACTTTTATTGAAAGACTGATACATCTGCCGGGCCTTGAAGTCAGCAGATCCCTAGTGTATAAGTATGTATAAGTACCAGAGAAAGCACGTCATCCCATCGCTATTGTCGCAATTAGTGTCGCTTATATCCCTTTTCATTAATTGATCCACCTTCCAAAGCTGTGTGTTGCGACAAAGCAGTGTCTCCATAATGTTTCCAAGCAAATGCAAACGTGAATAAAATGTCTCCAAAATGCGCACATGGGTTACTTTTATTTTTAAATGTTGCACATAGATAAAGTTGGTCAAGTCTTTTAGTTTCTATTTATACTCAAGTCTAGTGGTTCTGAATCACTAAAACAACGGCAAACTGAATACCTTTAGCCAACTCCTTGGCGTGAAATCTACAATCACAAATCTCCGACCTGCACGCAACATCACACAGAGGCACACACACGCCCTCCGGTTTCTACACCAAACTTCATTCATGAGACGGAGACGGAGTAGAGGGTTACGTCACCAGCAGCAGCCAATGGGAGTGTGGAGCGCTCTATAAAGCCACAGTCCATTGTTTGTTTCAGGGATATGAAGTGAGTAAAGTCCGTCTATAGCCCTCCTACCTAATATTGTTTTGAAAGAACTATTTGAAGATTCGCATTCACCCCATTCTGAGGTAAGATTAAACTGTTATTTAGCATGCATGTCTCTGGTATTTTACTCATGAACTGTCTTTCAAATAGTCAGCATTAATGTAAAGTTGCATGTTATGGCAATTTGGTTTAAGTTTCTTCAGAGTTCATGAAAATATTGCTATGTATAGTTGCATTTTTCTTGTTCAATGGAGCCTTTTAAATTTGTCATTAGTGCAGGTGTTTTTGTGGTCATGTAGCAATAAAGTGTTTAAGAAGTAACTTGCAGGGCTCAAACATTTATAACTGTAGTCAACAAATTGCATAACATTTAATTTTCAGTTTTCCTTACGCTCTCGCTCCTCTTTAATTCTCAGGTTGACGACTAGCCAGCTGTCATCATGTCACTAATGATACTGCCATTCATTGGTGCTGTGTCTGTCTCAGAGGGTCTTGTGGCCATAGCAACTCTCTGCTTGGTCTTTCTGATTCTACAGTATCTTCAAAATGACATTCCTGAGGGGCTCCAGTGTTTGCCTGGTCCCAAACCACTACCAATAATTGGAAACGTGCTAGAATTGGGCAGCAAACCGTACCTTAGCCTCACTGAAATGAGCAAGCGCTTTGGAGATGTCTTTCAGATCCAGATTGGCATGCGCCCTGTTGTTGTGTTGAGTGGCAGCGAGACTGTCCGTCAGGCACTTATCAAACAAGGGGATGATTTTGCTGGAAGACCTGATCTGTATAGTTTCCGTTTCATCAGTGAAGGGAAGAGTTTGGCCTTCAGCACTGACCAAGCCGGTGTGTGGCGAGCTCGCAGAAAGCTGGCCTACAGTGCCCTGCGCTCCTTCTCCACCCTGGAGGGCACAACTCCAGAGTACTCATGCATGTTGGAAGAGCATATCTGCAAAGAGTCCTACTACCTAATCAAGAGAATCCACTCTGTCATGAAGACAGATGGCAGTTTTGATCCTTTTCGCCACATCGTGGTCTCTGTAGCCAATGTTATCTGTGGAATGTGCTTCGGCCGGCGCTATGATCACGATGACCAGGAGCTGCTCAGTTTGGTGAATCTCAGTGATGAATTTGGCCAAGTTGTTGGCAGTGGTAATCCTGCAGACTTCATTCCTATTCTTCAGTACATCCCAAGTGCAACAATGAAGAAGTTTGTGAACATCAACACCAGATTTGTAGCTTTTATTCAAAAAATTGTCAACGAACACTATGCTACCTATGATAAGGTAATCTTCTTTTATGCACAGATAAGATAAGATATATAATGTACCTTTCATATAATCATTTTGCTATAGTACATAGATAAATACAATAATTTCATGTTGTAATGTTCCTATAATTATTGATTCCTTAAGGATAACATTCGAGACATCACAGACTCCCTTATTGACCACTGTGAGGACCGGAAGTTAGATGAGAACTCAAACATTCAGATGTCCGATGACAAGATAGTCTCCATTGTCAACGATCTCTTTGGAGCTGGTAAGTTTATACTACTTCTGCTAACATCCTTTAAGTATACTACAGGAAGCATGGCTAAATGACTGTTCTACACTCTAGGTTTTGATACAGTCTCCACTTGTGTCTCCTGGTCTGTGATGTACATGGTTGCTTATCCAGAAGTACAAGACAAACTTCATAAAGAAATACGTAAGTACAAGTGGGTTCTATTTTATAATTAATTAATAAACTGCTTAATTGAAACCTGTGTCATATGAATGGAATGTACTAAATGACATAAGTGTAAATGTTGCATCTATTTAGTATAGACAAAAAACTGTATTATGGCATTTTGTAATTGAATGTACTATTTTCAGAGGATGCAGTGGGACAGGACAGATTTCCACGCTTGTCAGATAAAGCCAACCTACCCTATGTTGAAGCTTTCATTCTGGAGGTGTTCCGCCACTCATCGTTCCTTCCCTTCACAATCCCTCACTGGTAAGACTGTTCAGAATGTAGTAGAAGCTTTTTGCCCAGCTTACGAAGACAAACCTGTGCACAATAAAAAATATGTTTGTTAACTAACTAAAATATTAATATTTTTTCAGCACCACTAAGAACACGTCTCTTAATGGATACTTCATTCCCAAAGATACATGTGTCTTTATCAACCAATGGCAGATTAACCATGATGCGTAAGTCTAATAATTTAGATTTATACACTTATTGTCCTGATGAGTAATAATTTGAGGTGGAAAGTTAGAATGCAAGTGTTATATAACAATTCTGTTTTACTTTTTTCAGCGATACGTGGAAAGATCCCTCTGCATTTAACCCAGAGCGTTTCCTGAACACTGAAGGCACAGAAGTCAACAAGGTGGAGGGGGAGAAAGTGGTGGCTTTTGGTCTGGGTAGAAGACGCTGCATTGGGGAGGTCATAGCAAGAAATGAAGTTTTCCTCTTCCTGGCAATCCTCATCCAGAAGTTTCACTTCCATAAGGTTGTTCCTGATCAGATACTAGACATGACCCCAGAATATGGGCTGACAATGAAACATAAACGTTGCCACCTTCGAGCCACATTACGAGCAGAAGAGTAACACCTCTCTCTTTACAATGCATTTTACACATGTATGTACCTAACAGCAGTTGGGCAACAGCCAGATTCAGACGAGGTAACAGAATAAACTTTGTTAGAATGTTAGACCCCAGGTACCACATGCAATGTAGGCTTTAGATGTGTAGGTTTGGTTTGTGTAAACTTAGGTTGTATATCTAGGCTACATGTGGATGCTGGAGCTCTCCACACGTCTGTGTGAGGGTGATCATTACTTCTCTAACCGAGGTCTCTGTTTACTCTTAAACTGAAAAACTACAACAGCAGTTTTGAAATGTTTTGTTACTGCACAGACGCAGCTTGTTGAGCTAATTATATTGGTCAAGGAAAGGAAGAAGTAATTTCAGTTTATATATACAATGTATACACAAGATAAATATACACTGAAGCTATATTTGTATCCCAAAATGTGATTGTGTCATGTTTTAGTTGTTTTTTTTTAAGTAATTATTTCTTTAAATCTTTGTATATGTTTGAGCTATAGCCTATATTGTATAAAATGGGTGTATAAAAACACAGAAAGAAGTGTAATGCCTTTCTAGAAAATACAATTACTTTGTATCTTTATCTATTAAAAGAATAAAATAAATGTCAATATGTAACATTAAAATGTCATACGTCATTATAACAGCACGGGATGGCAGTCGTGTTAACTTCATTCATTCTTAAATTCAATAGACAATATTTTTACATTTTTTCATCATATCCAAGATGAATCTGTATAGAGTTAGCGCTGGATACTGAAAAACACGTGTTTACTTCATTGACCTGAGTCAGCGCTTGTCCCACTGTCAAATAAAATCAAAACAAAACCACGTGGGTGAAAAGGGAAGTGACGTGTGCACAAATTAAAGTCCTGAGCGCAGCGGGGCTGCGGGGAGGAAGCTACAGGTTAAATGGTAAAAAATAAGAAAAGAAAAAATCCACGCTTTTGTTATAGTATTGTAAGTTGTTGTCGGATTTGTATTTCTTTACTCATGGCCAACTCCAAATCTTTACTTTAGGTTTTGTACGCTAGAGCGATGCTCTGGTGTCAGCATCACATTCACACAGGCACCAGTAGAAAACAGAATATGCTCCTCGGTGCAGTATCAGTTAAGTTACGTTATAAAATCTTAATAATAGTTAAGCTATTGGCGCAGTGGGTACATAACCAAAGGTACAGGCAACAATAAGTCTGTTAAAATCTGTTTATTCGGGCATGAGTGTCTCGTGACAATGTCAGAATATGGTTCAGCCACTAGAAAGGGAAATGTGACATAGTGGTTGGACATATTTCCAACCACAACTTTCAAAAATCTGTCATGACAGTGAACCTAAATGCACTGTCACCCATCACACACAACAGGCTTTTACACTAAAAGCTGCCAGCCTGCTTCTATATCTATCCACCTGTTCTATAAAATGTGATTTT
>KN509590.1:0-11712 GCA_000787155.1 Scartelaos histophorus
ATAAAAAGAAAAAAAAAAAAAATCAGATTTCACTAAAAATTCCAAATTGAGTTTTAACGCTGCCGTCTGAACATCGCCTAATATTAAATAATTGGAAGAGGGTCCAATTCAAGACCCAAAAAAAAAAACCCGCGAGCCCCGGGACCTCAGACCCCTCTGATCCCCGTCTACGGCCCTGGGCGTAAGTAAACAGTTTAAGAGTTTGATTTTGCTCTCCAAAAAGAACTCCAAACTCAATTTCTGTTCCCATTATTTTCTGGCGTGAGATGGAGCCGAATCAAAAAACAATTGTGTCTGATTTGTGCGTTCCGTGGGCGGCTGCAGGAAGAGACGATAAAGTCAGGAGAGAGACAAAGAGGAAAATGAGGTGTGTCAAAGGCCAAATACGCTTCAGTTATTTCTTTGGTGGCCGCTCTGTTCTGTAAGATAATATTTAAATGGTTTTGTACTTCACAAATGCGCATAAAGAGCGAAGATTCTGGGTCTCACAACTCAGAAAATGTTTATTTACGAGCAGGAAATACAACAAAGCAAGAAGGCCTCAAAACCGTAAGAGTCAGTACGATTTTATGAAGTAGTAATGCATCATTTTATACTTATTGCATTGTTGAGTATTATGCATTGTGGAGCTTTATTTGCCCCTTTTTCATGTAACGTTAAATCCCGATTGCTCCACAACAGTAATTCTCTGGATGTGCCACAGTCAGACAAACGTTCCAGTATCGAGGCTTAATTTACAACTCGTAATTACTTTCAGATTGGCGTTAAAAGGCACTCTGGATTAGATGAGTAGATTTGTTCCAGGAATAGTGGGGCAGAAAGCCATTAAAAACATATTTTTAAATCGATATTGTCACTCGTAAGAGCAACAAACCCAATCACGATGACGCGTAATTACACAGACATGATTTGAATCCAGTTTTACACCAACCCTGTGCCAGCTGGGTATTTTTAACACTGAAAAATATAGATTAAAACACTAAAAACACTAAAAGAAATGAAATAAAAACACCAGGATCATGTAAAATGGTGAAGGCGAACGTTTAAGACCAGAACGAAAACGGCGAGACTCATTGTCATTTGGTTTTTTTATAATAATCACAAATATAATCTTTAAAAATCAAAACCATTAAAGAAATAATGTTCTGCCAGACTCTGTTAATAGTACGTCACATTACTCCAGATAGAAAATGGATTTCAAAAGGTTTAAAATGATAAATTAACTTAAATTCCTTCTTCCGCACACTTGGGTCTAATCATTTCTTTATATATGTGTTTAAACATTTTTATATTTGGGTTTTTTTGGGGCTCGTTACTCGTAGAAATCCAGATTTTGACAAACACTTTTCCTTGTTTTAGAGAGATGTACTTCCCCTTAAATTATAAATACTTTCTTTTTCAGTATAAAGTTTGTGAATATGAATCTGTGAATGTTCCGCAGTGTCACATTAAACACCTCTACTTTACATTTATTCTATTCCAAGTGGTTTTATAGCTAAAAAATACCTAGAAAAGCTCCACAGATCTGACTTGTACCTTGCTCTGGTTTTGTCTACATGAAAATAGAAAGGTTTAATGCCGTACTGTGGAACATTCCAGCATTCGACAGACCTTCCACCAGAAAATATGAAATAAAGCGAGAGAACTAAACTGTCGGGGGCAGGAGGTCGTGGTAACTTTGACCTTAAAGATATTAAACGCTGGGACCAGGACGGGTTTTATTTTTTTCTCAATTCCCCCAAAACAAAATTGTCCAAGAGCCTCCTGTTCCAGAGAAAAGGTGGAACACACTTGTGCCACGGAGCGTTGGTTTATTCTTCAGACTCGAGATCCAAGGTCCGACTCGGAACTCGGACGATCTCGGAGTAAACCCGGCCAGATTTCCGAGATAAAATCCAAGATGCCGCGTCGCTTGTATGAACTGTTTTCATTGTGTTTGCAGCTAAACATTAGCCTGATGCATCAGACGGTTTCACTCCGTGTTTCTTTCACTCCGTGGAAACCGTCTGACCTCGCGCCATTGGGATTCGTTCGCTCCACAGTGGGTGGGTTCTTTTTTGCTTTAACCAATCGCTGCTTTCTGCTCGTAACCGGACGTGACGTGTGTAATGCGCCCAAACAGTCAGTGTAGTCCGGAAAGCATGAGTGTCAGCGATCGTTGCCGTTTCTGTGCAGCTACCTTGGCTACAAAGCTAGCATGGCTACAAAACTACAAACAGACCTGGATGGACGCTTACGTTAGACGTCACGGCCTCATCTCTGTTCGCTGATTGGGCGACTGTTTTTCGTTCGCAAGCGGACCGTCCCTGATTTGTCGTTCCCTGACCTAGTAGCTGGAGTAAAATGAAATTGAGCGGAGGCGCTAGGTGGCGCCAGCCTGGCTAGCAAAACATCAAAAAACTGCTAAAACTCGGATGTGACATCATATCCGAGTCCGGGTCGGAAGGTTAATGGAACACAAGGTAAAATGCTGTCGGGTAAAACCATAAAATAACCATGTAAAACCTAAAACCGAACACCTGATAAAACAAAACAAATAAGCTGAATTTAAAATGACACACCACCTTCACACTTTAAAAACATTTACACGAGAACACACTCAAGACGCAACTAAAGCTCATTTAAAAACGGCACATATATTGCATTTGTAATCGTAAAACGTTTCCAATAAACATTTTAAAACGATATAAACGTGTGCGATTTTTAATATGTGCAAATGAGCGTATCTCGTAAGTGTGTGTGCCATAAAAGTGCGATGTCAGTTTATATAAAGTGCAAAGTGAATAAACTCGTGCGATAACAAACGTCCTGTTCGTTACACAACATTTTATAAACAGCTGGTAGTTAGAAAATTATTGATGTAAAGATTTTTATTTCATTTCATTTCAATTCCCCCCAAAAACCCCAAAAAACAAAAGTAATGAGTGCAAATTGTGCTAAGGTGTAGAATATTCAAATGGCTTTTATACTGTCAGGTAAAACCAACTAAAACTCTAGGGGTGTACGAACATGATTAACTCTTTAAAACTAAATAAAATCCTCCATTAAAATCACTATTCCCCAAATAAAACCCAAATACAAAAGATAAAACCTAAAACCAAACCCGTAATAAATGTACAAAGTGAAACCCAAATTAAAACTAACACTATTCCTATTTTATCTAATTTTATTAATTATTTTAAGTATTTGAAGATTAAAAATGGGGGTTTGAATTGGGTTATTTGCCAGAGTCGATATAGTTGAAGTTAACACAAACTCCACTAGTGTTAATTTAGTTTCCTCTAGAGTTAATTTGTCACGTCCCACCCACCACTTCAAACTCCCACAAGAGAAGATGAGTTTGAACCAGTTTTATACATAATTTCATTATAAATTAACTAAAATAAAGTGTAAAAATAAAACATTTCTGTGTGTTGTTTAGCTAAATCAGGATAACTCTACACTGTGTTAAATCTGTTTACTCTCAAAACGTGAATATAACTCTTGATTTTGGGGTTAAACAGGAACTTTGGTCCAGTGTTACTTAATTTATATTTCCAAAAATGTTAACAAAACGTGATTTTGGGGTTAAACAGGAACTTTGGTCCAGTGTTACTTAATTTATATTTCCAAAAATGTTAAATTAACCCTAGAACAGATTGGGCTCATTTTAAAACATATATTGCACTTTCCAATTCATAATTTTCTGTCAGATATAAAGTTTTCAATAAATATTTTTAAAACAATACAAACATGTTCAAATTAGTGCATTTATTTAGCACATATATAACATAATAATTAAAAAAAAGACACACTAGATAAAGAGCAGGTGCAGGAAGACGCAAAAAACCCCAAAAAAGCAAAATATTAAAGCCTCTACACTATAAATACATGAAAATTGAATATTTAAACTGTGCATTACAAAAAAAATATTTTGGAAAATGTGGAATGTTTAGGGATCGTTGTTGCATTGTAAAGAATTTTATACATAAAAATACAAAATCTGATAAATATTAAAAATGTTTAGTTTTGTAAATACATTTGCAGACGATGTAAGTGGCACAGGAGGAGTTGCAATTCGAACAAAATGTTTTCGCACCAATAATGTTTTGTTCAGAGTCTTTAGGAAAGTGCACAGACTCTATGACAATAAGAAACACTAATTTAATGTATCTGTATCTGATAAGTACTGGGTGCTATAAAAGTGCAATGTAAATATATAAAGTGCATGTGTGAAGACTTGGGAACCTGTTCGTTTCAAGCCCAAACTCGGCGGTTCAGTAGAAACGTGACGGTCGCCCCTCGTGTTTGCCCTTTGACCTCCGCCCGTGCAGTTCCCACGTTTACTGTCAAACTGCGACCGGGACTCGGCTCTGCCTAAATGTCAATAAGTCATTTTGCCTTTAATGACGACTCCGGTGACATTTGGGACACGCGATCACTCCGAGCTCGACGCCGCCGCCTCGGATCAATATCAATCTAAAAGTAATGCGCAGAGCTTAGCCTGGCTTAACCGTGCGCTGCAAACTGATAACAGCGTCCTCGCTCGGCGTCTGCGGAGCTTCTGGCCTCCTGCGACTAGTTAAAAGCAACAGCCTGGAACTTTTAGGATGAACCGCGTCGCCTGAATTCCATAAAAATATAAAGATTTTCCTGAAGACAACCAGGCAGAATAATACAATAAAGACACATGTTCGATTTGAAACATGATCATGCTCAGAATCTAGGTAATCAAGAAGTTTTAAAATGAATATAATCCACCCAAACTGTAGCTCCATGGGTTTAGTGTTCGCACCCAGGACTGTGAATCCACCTGTGGAAGTCAAACTATTAATCAGACTTTCTTTATAGATTTAATTAGGCAAATGAGCTTGTAATTTTTGAAGCCTGTACAAGGGAGAAGATCATAGAGGTTCTGTGGTGTAATGGTTTGCACTCTGGACTCTGAATCCAGCATCAAATTTCAGGTCTCAGAGGAACTTTGAAGTGGTCTAACAGTTGAGACTTCCTTAACACGTTTAACTAAGTGGGCTAGTACTAACTCTAGGGGGTTCTGGACACTCTGGACTCTCTTGGTGGAAACTGACCTCCAAGTGGGCAAGTTTGTAATTTTCCTGTTTCATTGAGTTCTAGTTACTAACTCTAGGGGGTTCTGGACTCTCTTGGTGGAAACTGACCTCTCAAAGACTCTCAAAATAGACTTGAAATGATGAGTAAATTTGTGATTTTGGAACAGTGCTTCATTGAGTTCTAGTTTCTAACCAACCAGGTAAGTCTAAGGGACGGTTCTCCACAGTGGTTCTATGGTTCATTACGTTCTAGTTACTGTCCAGGTGAGAGCAGAATTATTTTCCAAAGGGGTTCCATGGCGTAATGTTTAGGACTTAGGCTTTGGAATCTGAGTCCAGTGATTCTAGTTCAAGTCTCTGTGGAAACTGGCCCTGGTTAAAGGATGGAGACTCTTAAAATTGAGTAGATTTGGGATTTTTTAGAACGGTGCTTCATTGAGTTCTAGTTATTAACCAACTAGCTGAGCCCAAGGGAGACATTCACACATTGGTTCCATGGTGTAACGGTGAACACTCTGGACTTTAAATCACTGATCTGAGTTCAAGTCTCAGTGGAACCTGAAGTGTCCAAACAATCAAGACTTCAGTGACATGTTTAGATGAATAACTTTGTAATGCTTTGTAAGGCTCAATCGAGGGATTCCAGTCACATGATTTTTTTAACGATCGGCCCCATATTGTCTGGAAAGAAACTCTTACCATAAACGTTAGGCAAGAAAATGGAGAATAAACAAGTTTACCACAAGTTGTTTTTTATGGACTTAAATCTGTTACGGATTCTGGAAATTTGCCCGACATTGAGTATTCTGTTTTCTTTAGTATATTCAAATGATAAATAGTATGACGACCTAAATATGCAACACTTTGTACATTATTAAATGTGTTTGTTTGTAAAACTTACCACTGATAAAATGTTTCCCACAGAGTGTAACTTGTTGCATTAAAATCCTTTCTGTTTATGGCGCCTCCTTCTTCTGCGATATGGATCACGTGGGATACGATAAAAAGGAATATATTCCGATGTTCTACAGCTGTGCTTCTTTATTTGCCTTGTATTTGTACGTCCTTCAGCACAGCAGGATTCCACCATCGTTTACAGCGATATATACATGAAATACTTGAGAAACATCTACAAAAACAAAACCAGCTCATAAGAGTCACGGGAGTTTTATTACCCGACAAGATGGCGGCACAGGAGTTTGTGACGTCAGCTGGAATCCCTCTAGAAGTGCTTTCCGATGGGGTGTAACGGTTTGCACTTTGAATCCAGTGATGCCATCTTGAGAAACTGACCTGGCTAAAGGATAGAAAATCTCAAAATGTAATTGGTTAGATTTGTGGTTTTCCGTGGTGTAATGGTGAGCACTCTGGACTTTGAATCCTGTGATATAAGTTCAAGTCTTGGTGGAACCCAGATCTGCCAAAGAACAAGTTTTCTTCACATATATAATTTAATACGTTTGGAAATATGTTCAGGATGTTGAATACAGTTCCACTGCAGAGTATAAAGTGTAGACTGTAGTAAGATTATTCCACTGTGACCTGCTCCACAGAACAGTTGTGATCATGTCGTGTTTTGTTCTCTGCAGCAGTGGCCCTGGTTCAAATCCACTGCTGCTCTTCACTTCTTTATGTAAAAGTTTGGTTTTTCACTCAAAGGCAAGAATATGTTTTAAATGTACAGAACACACACGGTAAGGTACTTTTCTAATCCTACTGAATTTGTAATCCTCTGATAGTCACATTATTCTTTGATCAAACACACCTGCAAAAACCAGTTTCTCTACTGGAGGAACCTGTAATGTGCCTCAGTCTATGGGTCAAAGATTCTAGGTTCGACTCCTGGTTAACTCGTGTTTATGTTCTTGAATATATTTAAATAGATGAATACGTTTGTAATTTTAGAATCCTGCTTCATTGAGTTCTAGTTATTAACCAAGTAGGTGAGTAAAAGGTGCTTATGTTTTATCTCAGAGGTTCCGTGGTGTAATGGTGAGAACTCTGGGCTTAGAATCCGGCGACCCGAGTTCAAGTCTTGGTGGAATGTCAGGTTGTCTAGTAATTTAGTTTTCCTTTACATATTTAAATAGATAAACAAGTTTGAGTTCTAGTTACTGACTGTCTAGGTGAACCCAAGATTGTTTTCTGAAGGGGGTTCCATGGTGTAATGGTAAGCACTCTGGACTCTGAATCCAGTGATCCGAGCTCAAGTCTCAGTGGAACCTTATTTGGACAATGAATAGGGACGTCCTTAAAACATTTGAATAGATGAGTGATTTTAGAACTGTTCTCCATTGAGTTCTAGTTACTAAACAACTAGC
This sequence comes from Scartelaos histophorus, assembly GCA_000787155.1. Taxonomy (NCBI): domain Eukaryota; kingdom Metazoa; phylum Chordata; class Actinopteri; order Gobiiformes; family Gobiidae; genus Scartelaos; species Scartelaos histophorus. The sequence continues at coordinate 7,370 of KN509590.1, forward strand.
TGAGCCCAGAGAACAGAGTTTTGGCAGTGGTTCCATGGTATAATGGTGAGAACTCTGGACTTTGAGTCTTGTGATGTGAGTTCAAGTCTTGGTAGAACGTTTTTTGACCAAAGAGTGTGTTTTCTTCACATATATAAATGAACAAGTTTGTAATTTTAGTTGTTTGTTCAGCCTGTTAAATACAGTTCCATATAAAAGTGTATAAAATGTGAGATGATTCCACTGTGACCTACACCACAGCTGTGATCGTGTAGTGGTTAGAATCACTCGGTTCAAATCCGGGTCACTGCACTTCTGTGACTTTGTAATGTTAAATTTTTATGTCTCACTCAAAGGCGAGACTATGTTTTACATGTACAAAACACACAATGTGAGGAACTTTTACAGATCCTACTAAATCTGCAATCCTCAGCCACATAATTCCAGAACTTTTACATCTTTGATTGGCGAGTTTTGATCGAACACACCTGCAAAAAACTCATGGGCTCGTGGAGCAACTGAATGAATCCAGTGACCAAAGAGTTGTTTTTCTTATTTTAAAGGTGCATTGTGTCACTTTTCTGATACCTGTCTCCATGGAGATGTTAATACTTTGGTTTAAATTGTCCACAGTTTGGTGTTAAACTGATCTGCCTCACGTTTATTCAGCTAAAAATGTTATTTATTGCTGAAAAATACCTTGAAAACTCTTCCATTCTTACAATTTTTACAAACTTCTAATTTGTCGTGCAGGTCTCCATGGAGATGTGTAAGATTATGGCCACACTGTGGAACATTCTAGGCACATCGGACCCTCCAGGAGAAAAGTTACACACAGAAGTTGCATCTTTACTGCGTTTTCAGAGTACAAAACGTCTTGTTCCACTGGTAGATTGTTTTACATGTGAAATCTACTAAAATCATCATCAAACTTTCTTAATTCATGAAATCTTAACTTGAGTTTTGGCAGAGTTTTTTTGAACTGAGCTCGACAATGTCCAATCACAGGACACGTTCCAGAAAATCACCACTGCTGATAATGGATCCATGATTATGTAAAGCGCTCTGAAGGCGGCAGGCGGCGGACGAGATGGACTGTTTTGTAATCCACAGATAATGACGGTGCTTATGTCGTGATTGCTTTGTCGCCATTTCATGCTCGCTCAAGTGGCTCCTTGGAAAAGTTACATAATGCAACATATTACACAAAACAGACTCGTGTGAACTTCAAGACGGGTTCGAATGTTGTTCCGTCCTCAGAAACAGACCTGGACTTATGTTTTGTTTCATTCACATGTTTGAGTAACTTTATTTTTTGTCTGTCTACACCTCCAAAGCTTCAAATGCTCTGCTCCACCTGGTGATGTCATGGAGGAAAAGCTTCCAGGTTAAAAGAAGATGGACAATTCAAGAGCTGAAATGATCCTAATGGTTCAAGGTGTAGCTTAAAAACACAGTGGAGCACTTCCTGTAAAGGTCATTTCGAATGTCGTCAGAATGTTTAAAAGACAAAAATGAAGCTAACATCATATATTTAGACGATTAGCTGACAAACAGAGCTAAATGCTAATGGTTTTATGACAAAAAATAAGCAACAATTATGAAATTTTGAGTTACAAATCGTATTTACGTTGCTTCTGTGTTAAAAAGATGGAAAAAGATACAGTTTTCTAACTCGAAAATAATATCTGGGCTCCACAAAAAGTCTAATTTGTAATAAAATGTGTAATATATCTGTAGATGAAGTGAAAAACTGTTGTGGCTTAACATTTTTGTGAGGATTTGTCCAGTAAAACCTCAAAATGTGGATTCTGCCTTTGTAAAAATGTTTAGTGTGGATCATAAACTCTTGTCAAACAAATTTTAAGAGTTTTTAAATTGGATCTGAATCATTCACATGGATCTAAGAGGTTTGACTTTTCCAAATTTCAGTAGATTTTTAATATTTTGTGATATTCTGAGATTAGTCCCAGTTTTCCCATTAAAATCACGTTATGTTTTGCCTCCATTCTGCATGTTTTTACAATTTCTCAAAGGGTTTATTACCTCATGACATCACAAGGTAGAACAGAGCCTAAATGTAGTGGGTTTGCGTGTCAAACTGGCGTGAATGAAACAAAACGCAACTCTAAACCAAACCACATAATAACAGCGATGAGAGAATTGCGTAATATCGACCCATCAAGTGTATTTCTGTCTTTTCTGGAGTTACATCTTTTTATTTTCCTTCCAAAGACGAATTTGATCTGCGTTACGATGTGTGTCTTCAAACAGTGGAGTGCCAAATGTGCTGTGGCGGCGGCGGCGGCGGTGGTGGTTAGGGTGGCGTGCCAGTCTGGAGCTGTCTGTCAGGATTAGAAAAAACTCTCTCTGGCTCTGGGCTGGTGTCGCTTTCCTTCAGTTCCAGTCAATAGTGATTATGAGCGAGTCAATGAGCAGGTTTATTTAAGTGACGTTTTGCAGAGTGACAGGTACCGTGTGGGCTCAAAACACTGTATACTTGTTATTATAAGCACAAAGAGCGACAGTTGGCTTCTAATGTGATAATTAGATCGAGACGTTTGGATCTAGTTTATGGAACAACACAAACTGGAAGGACATTTGCATTTTCACGCCATTAGGAAGGTATTTACGAAGCTGTATTTGAGGTTTTTTTGCATTTTGTGGGCACAGGACTTAACGGGAACATCCATATTCCATTATTTTCTGCCCTACGTTAAAATGTTTCCCCGTCACGAACAGACCCGGGGTTGTGTTTTTGTTTGATTCACGCAGGTTTAACACGAAAACTCTGCATATTTAAGCGGAGTTCTTCACCTTCGCTAGAATCATTTGGACGATCGCAGTCGTGGAATTTCTCATTTCGGCTGAACAAACGTTAAAAGGAGCCGTTCATCACGACATCACGAGGTGGAACAGAGCATTTTTAAGAGCTCTAATTCTGATTAAAATTAATATAATTTGGGATAAAAATGAATTCTGCTTCAAAAAGACCATGTAAACGCTTAATTCCTAATGATTATTCGGAATTAAACTTATCAAATGGGTGGTTTATTCTGATTTTAAAGCTGAATTAATTTATTCCGTGATCAAAAGTTTATTCTGGTCAAAAATAATTTGGTCGTTCATGTTCGTCTGATGCGATGGACCTCTGCAAAAAGACCCCGAAGCAAAACTTTGGTATTGAACCCAAACAATTTTTTAAAAAGTCACAGTAAGAACTACAATAATGAAACTTTTGCAAAGAGGAAGTGGGAATGTTTAAACGAGGAGAGTTCGTGGACAGAGACGCTGCACAAAAACAAGTGGAAACAGTTGAAGCAGGAGAACAACAAAAGTAAAGCACGTAAAAGCAAAAGCCTAAGAAAAAGCCAAACGCCTAAAGCAACTGATTGTGCGTTTTCTTCTTTAGATGTAAATATGTTCGTGTCCCTGCCCAATCAGAACCTTCCCCACCCCCAGGCGTTGAAAGAAATTAAATAAAGCCGACTTAATGTGTTTTCAATGTACCTTACTTCAGAATTATTATTTCTATGTAAACTCAAAGGAGAATATTTGTTTAATTCGGAATCAAAAAACATTATGTAAACGTGACTTTAGACAGACATAAAAAAGTGTTAATCGAACATGTGTGAAACAAAACACAACTCCAGGTCTGTTTTTGAGAGCATAACAGCCAGGGGTGTAGTGGGCGGAGTACATGGGGGTACATGGGGGTACGACACCTACTTCTCTCCCGCAGACCTCTTCCACAGGCGAAAGGACCTTTTGGACACACTTTGGAGACACCCAATTGTGTTTTGCAGACACCCGATCACTTTTTGCGGATACCAAGTCGTGTTTTGTGGACACCCGATCGTGTTTTGTGGACACCCGATCGTGTTTTGTGGAACCTGATCATGTTTTGTGGACACCCAGACCCGATCAGACACCCAGTCATACTTTCAGGACACTGATCGGACTTAGGGGACAACTGATCGCGTTTTGCAGATACCCGACCGTGTTTTGTGGACACCCGATCATACTTTTCGGGACACCTGATTGCGCTTTGAGGACAACTGATCGCGTTTTGCAGACACCCAGTTGTGTTTTGTGGACACCCGATCATGTTTTGTGGACACCCAGACCCGATCAGACACCCAGTCATACTTTCAGGACACTGATTGCACTTTGGGGACAACTGATCGCGTTTTGTGAGCTCCTGATCGTGTTTCGTGGACACCTGATCGGGTTTTGTGGACACCTGATCATGCTTTGCAGAACCTTGATCACGCTTTGTAGACACCCAATCATGTTTTGTGGACACTCAGACCCGATCATGTTTTGCGGACATGCGATTGCACTTTAATGACCCCCCTGCTCCA
>JACN01155786.1:0-11483 GCA_000787155.1 Scartelaos histophorus
TTCCTTGTGTGTAAATTGTTGTAAAAATATTTCCTGCATTTTACAGCTTTTTATTTTCTACTTTTCTTCACAAATTGCCACTTGACTGATGTAAAATGATGATAAATATTAAGCAGTGTGAACATATATATATGAATTCCTAATTCCTAATTCAAATTAATATTAAAGCACCTCATAAAACAGAATTATCCACAAAGAATGAAGGTTATAAGTAATTCATTATTATCTGCAATGAATATAGAAGTTCATAATTCAACCTTCCGCAGCTCAAATGTCCTCACAGAATAGAAAAATGCAGTACATTATATAGTAATTATAACTCCTAGATACATACATACAGTTATATGAATAAGAAATCTGTGAAATCTGTGAGGTCCCTCCTATTACATTATTTATACAATTTCCAGTCCGTACATTCCGTATTATTGCTGCTATAACCTCACATTGTTGATTTGTTGCCTGTACAGCACTGAATATGTCTGGAGCTAAATTACAGCCAATTCACACTAGGTAATTCCCAACATTTCTTTTCCAGACGGATGCAGTTTTATTACGGCAAAATGACAAGCCAGGTTTTGTTGCTATCCTCTGAAATGTTTATTTTGACACAAGAACATTACGCATAAAAAATATGTCTCCTTTCCTTCCGTTTTTTTACAGTATTTTCACAGTGAATCATGTCTCTCCGTTTCTGTTCTCACACAAGCTAAACTAATTCCATCTTCACGTCAGCTTCCTGAAAGCTCCAACCTAATTGCGTTCGCTACTAAAGAAGAGCTGCTTTTCTGCTTGAAAGTTTGCCTCTTGCTTTGTCTCCAGGGAGATGTTCTTGCTTTGCCCGAAATGTTCCGCAGATACACCGTCCGAGCCAAAAAAGAAATCGCCACCTGCATCTGACTAAGTGGTGTTGCTGCAGTTGTTCAGGTGGAGGTTTGTGCTCAAAGAATGAACTCAGCTGACGACCTGAATATGATGCATGACCAGGTTATTCCATCATTTTTGTCTTTCCGGATGGCACGGGTGTATTCCAAGACGATAATGCCAAGATTCACTGGGCTCAAATTGTGAAAAATTGGGATCATGAGGCATCATTTTGACACATGCATTGGCTACCACAGAGTCCAGACCTTAACCCTATTGAGAGTCTTTGGGAGAAGCTTTGCACAGCGCTCACACTTAACAGTCATCAGTGCAAGATCTTGGTGAAAAATGAATGCAGCACTGGAGGGAAATAAATCTTGAGACGACGCAGAAACTCAAAATAATGCATGAAAGCCAGAAAAATATTAGAATGTGTGACTGACATTCTTTTTTTTTTTTTTTTTGGTGGCGACTTTTTTTTTGGCTGGGCAGTATATTTTTCACAGATATATTGTACAAAATCTATATGTCTATGGTTGGTTTGGGGTCTGTCACCTGCTTGTTGCTATGGATATGCAACTGCTCTACCTGAAATGTCCCACAGTACGACATTAAACAGCTCTACATTAAATTTATTCAATTTCTGGTGGTTTTAATTTCTCAAAAATCCTTAAAAAAACAGGAATTCTGACTGTGAGTGGGATTGTCTCTCCACAGATCTGACCTGTAACTCGACCTGGTTTGGTTTCCATGACGATAGAAAGGCTTAATGCCGCACTGCGAAACATTCCAGTCAAAGCAATAATATCACCAATATACCAAGGAAGAATACACTTTAAAAGCTTTTACTTCTTTCTTTTCCACCGATATGACCCGTAATGTAGCGTAGTGCTGTAACCTGCTCGCGATTTGACAGGTTTAAGCTATACTGCGGAACATTTTAGACACATTAGCACTAGTTGTTGTTAGTACACTACAGTAAAAATCTGTTGCGGTGCCTTTAAATGTATTTATTTGCATTTATTTAAGCACTAGACATTAGTTTAATACCATACAGTAATACTACACTCTAAGAAAAGTAACCATCTCCATAGAGACAATCAACTAGAAAAGTTACATAGTGCAGCTTTAAGAATATTACATAACTACTTAACAGATATATGTTCATTTTATGTGTTTGAATGTGAATATGGGGTGATTTATGTATTAAAAACACCAAAAAACAAAAAAACTCACCCTGAATTTATACTGCGTACTTCTCTTCAGGCCTTGTACAGTACAGGTCAAGTTATCTCCAGTGTACTTTGGATGAAAGTCTGTTCCCTGTAATAAAAATAAAATACGTTAGTTTTTGTACTTATATGAGCGTTCGAAGTGTATTTAAGAATGAAGCTTTTTATGCTATAGAAACATGCAAGTATAAAAGAAACATCTGGAAGGTGTATCTGGTTTAATATGGTGTGTTCTGATCACCGCAGACACATTTATGGTTTAAGATTTACGGCATTGGAGAATTTGCTGACCCCTCCCCTCATCACGACTACGCACTGTTTGTATTTTATGTGATTTATTTAGTTAAATGTTTTCTCAGTGATAGTAAAAAACGAAAGACCAAAATCCCAGAGCAGAAATCTAGCAGAAAGGTGAATGAGTTTGATTTTGGAATGAAATGCTGGAAAATAAAAAATGTCCAATTATATAAAGCATATGTTTTTTTTTCTTTATTTTATTCTTTTACATAAAATACTTTTTACTTTACTATTTAGAATCTTTAAAGTTCCCATACTATGCTATCTATGTTATAATGTTGTTTCCTAATCAAAAACATACCTACATACATAACAAAAACACTTTGTTCCACCCTGTGATGTCATGTGGTAATACAGGAAGTGCTCTACTGTGTTTTTAAACTCCAAACACCTTCACCAGAATCATTTGGATGATTTCAGCCCTGGAATTGTCAATCTCTACTGAACAAAGAGTAAAAGGTTTGTGGTTAACTTGAAAACTACCACCACATGACATCACAAGGTGGAACAGAGTATTCTGAGCTTTTGAGATATAGACAAACTAATTATAATGGGTTACTCAAACATGTGTAAATGAAACAAAACACAACTCTGGGTATGTTTTTGAGGCAGTAACATTTTAACATGGTTTAAACGTAATTTTTCAGCTATTTTAGATAATGTAGGACCTAAATTGTAGTTGTAGTGTACCGTATTTTTGGGGCTATAAAGTGCACTGGATTATAAGGCGCAGTATCAAATAATATGTCAGTTGTGTCATTGTCCACACATAAGGAGCATCGGATTATAAGGCACAATAAGAGAAACAAAACGCGTGTCGGATAAATCGAACTTTATTCAGGTCATTTACAATAACTCTCAGTTGTAGCTAACACAAAAATACAAGTTTAACAGTTGGTGATTTGGGCATCAAACATGCCCGGATCCCTCTCAACATTGTTCAGTTTTAACACAAAAATACAAAACCTGAAATCTGCATGGTGCATGTCTCTTAACAGGTGCATTTTGGGTCCTTGTACAGCACACGGCAGAACTACCGGTATGTTGCACAGTCGCCCTATATGTCGCCAACATATTACTCCTCCTGACTCGCCCACTAATACGTTATTAGACTAATGTTACAACATAAAATCGGTTGGAGGTTAAACACAACCAAAGGTCATACATAAGGCCACTGGATTATAAAGCCACTGTTGATTTTTGAGAAAATGTCATGATTTTAGATGCGCCTTTAGTCTGAAAAATATGGTAATGATTTTAGATGCGCCTTTAGTCCGAAATATACGGTAATATAGAATTTTTACTGGTATAATGGCGTTGTTTCTGCGACATTTAAGGGTTATGTGTTACTTAAGAGTGTGTTGTTGTACAGTTTTGCTTTCAAGTAAGTCGCTTTTAGTCATTCGCGTTAGTTTTGGTGTAAACTAAAGTCGTGTGCTCTTACGCTGTTGTCCTCCTGGATCTCAAGTGTGTATTTGAGCTGTTCTTCGGTGGGACTGCCTTCCGGTTTACCCCACTCCAGAGTGACCCAGGACACCCCGGCCCGCACCAGCCTGGGAGCCAAGGGCAGCGCCGGCAACGTCCCCATTGTGTAGTACACCACCTCTGTGCTGAAGCCACTGCCGCACACAAACACACACACAAACACACATCATCAGCATTATCATTATTATTATTACGCCGCTAAATATTTGTGAGGGTTTTAATTATGTTGATACAGGAGGAGGAGAGAGTGGGAGGCAGGTGCAAGAGGGTAGAGGCACGTAGTGAACACAGACTGAAATAAACCCGCTGGAGATGTTATACTATCATCATTTTGTTAGAACTGCGCCATTTTGCAATTATTTATAATTACGCACAACGTGACCAAAACAACTGTGAATCACTATTATCGTACAGGACACTGCGGCTCTTCTGTGTCTCCAGCTGAAGCCAAAATTACTGAATGATACAATAAAAACTCATTTATTAATTTACTTTCAGGAACAAAAAATTGAAATGACTTATTTTTCCGATTCCTGAAAATGCACTGTGTAAATGGTCTGTCGCTATGGAGATATCGCCTCAAATATTCCACACTATAACATTACATTTATTTATCTCCATGGAAACAGTAGGTGACGCCGCAGAACCGAGTTACAAGTCAAATCTGTGAGGAGGCAAGCCCACTGTCAGTAAGAATGCAATAAAAAAACGATGCTATAAAGAAGAAGTAAATTAGATATTTAAGACAACGCTGCGACATCTCCATGGAGACGAGAAGATGGCAGATCCTCCACCACAAAAGTTACACAGTGCACCTTTAAGACCAGAATAACCCCATATCATTACGTTAAAAAAAAATCTAAATTTATTCAATTTCTGGTGGTTTTAACGCTCAAAAATCCCTAAAAAAACAGGGATTCTGACTGTGAGTGGGATTGCCTCTCCGCAGATCTGACCTGTAACTCGGCCTGGTTTTGTCTCCATGACAATAGAAAGGCTTAATGCCACACTGTGAAACATTCCTGGCGATAACTATAACATCTCCATGGAGAAAACTATTTGACGGACCCTCCATTAGAAAAATACACTTTTAAGGTCAAAATAAGAGTTTTAATGTCTGCTAATCAGGAAGTGCACATTAGCATTCTAGTTGGTGTTAGTACACTACAGTGAAAATCTGTTGCGGTGCCTTTAAACTTATTTATTTGCATTTATTTAACCACTAGACATTAGTTTAATACCATACAGTAATACTACACATTAAGTAAAGTAACCATTTCCATAGAGACAATCAACTAGAAAAGTTACATAGTGCAGCTTTAAGAATACTGCATAACTACTTAACAGACATATGTTAAAAAATGTTAAATGTTAATGTTAAAAAAATCTAAATAATCTTTGCATCCCAAAACCACACAAAAAGACTTATTTATGGATTTTGCATTAATTTAGATGTCGTCTACTTGGCATTTTATATTTCAAGGAAGAAAAACAACCAAAAATACAGTTGTTGTGGTGCACGGGGGCCAACTTGAGTTCAACAAGTGTGTCTAATATGTCCTCTTTCACCCACCCATCTCTCCCCCATCTTCCCCTCTCTGCTCTCCCTTTTCTGTGGCCCTACATAATGACAAACAGGATGGCGAGTGGAGATTGAAATGGAGGGAAAATGACAGTAAAAAGAGAAAGGTGGCCAGTGCAAAACATGTTGCAGTCCATTACAGTCCATCAGGTCTCATTAAATACTACACATTTTTATGGCTCGTTTCACCATCTGGCAAAATCTATGGAAGCCCCTATAGTCCCCGTGTCTGTCTTTTTGTCTGCTATTTGAAGCATATAAAACAGGCATGAGGTTTGAACAACAAATCCTACAAAGCAAACTATTTAATTATTATATTTTGGTATTATGATTTGGTAATTACGCAACTAGCTGAAGGGATAAGCAAAATAATACTAATTAAATGTAGAAATGGTCCAAGTAAATGACTGTAATTGTAAGAATCTGGGTTTAACTTCTGCGTTTTTATTTTTTAAGTGATCGTAACAGATAAACAAGCAAATAAAGTACAAAATTGGTGTATTTGGAGCTTTTTGCATGTTTTCCGAATGCATTTCTAAACTACAAATGGCAAAAACATAGCTAAACTAAATCTATAGGCACAAAAACCTGTAAGAAACACAAAAATTCAAATATTGTCAACATAAAGATTTTGTACTTTTACTAGAATACTACTACTACTACTATAATTGTATTAAAGTTACTCAAGTAAATGCACTTTCTCTTTCCTCGCTTCCTTCTCCTTCATTCTGCAGGAAATGGGTGAGGAAGTCCCGCCCCCAGAGGAGACACAGGGAGGAGAGAGAATATAAACCCTTCACTGAGACCAATAAAGTTTGATTCTTTTATCTTTCTGTCTGCCTCTTGAAGGATCCCTCATGTTTCCCTCATGCTTCTCCTTGCGTGATTTTTGAAAGACGGCTGAAAAATTGCAGATCGAGGAGAGAAATCAAGGAGCAAGGAAACAGAAATGAGACATAGCCTGAGTGCTAGATGTAATTCGGCCTTGCTTCAAAGAAATAACCCATAGGAAAGGCAACATGATGCATTTCTAGCCTCATAATGGACATAATTCTACATCTGATCAGTGTATTCCTGTTTTATGCAACACTGGAGGACTTTTTTGCATCATTCTGAAGCCAAAAGACGGGAATACCTTGTGCCGATATCGTTGTGCGCGGCCACTCTGAAGGTGTAGCCACAGGCCGGGAAGAGCCGCGTCAGTTTACAGTGTCTCTGGCTCCCGAAGTAAAATTCTCTGAAAACACTGTTCTTCTTTCCCTGCAGGAGAGAGAGTGGAAATTTATAATACAAGCATTAAAATGAGATCACATTGTTGTCCAAGAATCCTGAAGTGCGCTGTTCCCATGGTTGTTGCTGTTAGCATTTAGCTCTGCTCTGGTCTCTTTTGAAACGAGCTTAAGAAAACTAATTGCGGTGAGTAATTAGAGTTCTCAGAATCCATTAAGTGAGCGTTTGAATCACTGCAAACGGTTTCGAATTAACACGTTTGTATGAAAATCAAGGAGCATGCCTTTAATAATAGGTCGTTCACTTGGCGAATTTGAAAGTCTTAGATGGAGGTGAAATTATTATGCATATTGGCAAGTCACCATTTTTAGAAATTATTATTATTATGATGATGATAAATTTGGTACTTAGACTCTTTATCAGTGGCATGCAGGGAGGGGAATCAAGGCAAGCAGTGGTTGAGCAATTAAATCTAAAATCACTGCATGTCAAAAGTGAATAGTTTGGAATTATATCCAAATAATCCAGTTTTTCCTTCACGTCTGTCTGTTTGAAACGTGGTTGTAGTGGCAGTGAACTTTACTGCTTTACTCGTCTGGTCGCTGAGCAAACTGCAACAACTGCAACATGTTATTTTGTCCTTCTACGGAGGCCTTGAGGCACATGTTTAGAGTGCAGCGTAAAGCCATTACAGCCTATGCTCTCTACATGCCCTTTTGCGCACTGAGGACCACAGCGGACTCAAACAGCACTGAATAAACCCACATCTTCATCCATGGGAACTGGAGATGTTTGCCGATTCCAAGTGAGTGCTCGTGTGCAGCAGAAGACAACGACAACAGCACTAACATTCAACGCAAATGCCTAAAAATAACTCGCTTTGAGCATTATTTGTAGATTCCTGTTTGTAATGAGTAGATGTTAATTAAAAATACAAGCTTTTATTTAATGAAATAAAAATGTGAAATGGAGGATTCAGATGGAGCAGTGGAGTGAGGAGCCTGTCTCGTCTTTGTGTTTATGAAGGAGCGACAGTGTCCGTGGGATAATAGCACTATTACACACACGTGTAACCCTAACAGCACTATAACACACATGTGTAACCCAAACAGCACTATTACACACATGTGTAACCCAAACAGCACTATTACACACACGTGTAACCCAAACAGCACTATTACACACATGTGTAACCCAAACAGCACTATTACACACATGTGTAACCCAAACAGCACTATTACACACATGTGTAACCCAAACAGCACTATTACACACATGTGTAACCCAAACAGCACTATTACACACATGTGTAACCCAAACAGCACTATTACACACATGTGTAACCCAAACAGCACTATTACACACACGTGTAACCCTAACAACACTATTACACACATGTGTAACCCAAACAGCACTATTACACACACGTGTAACCCTAACAACACTATTACACACATGTGTAACCCAAACAGCACTATTACACACACGTGTAACCCTAACAGTACTATTACACACATGTGTAACCCTAACAGCACTATTACACACATGTGTAACCCAAACAGCACTATTACACACACGTGTAACCCTAACAGCACTATTACACACATGTGTAACCCAAACAGCACTATTACACACACGTGTAACCCTAACAGCACTATTACACACAAGTGTAACCCAAACAGCACTATTACACACACGTGTAACTGTAACAGCACTATTACACACGTGTGAAACCCAAACCCGTGTGAAAGTTCTGTACTTACTCTGCTTTTTAAGGAAACACATGATTTTGCCTTTGTGAGAGGTGAGTGCACTGTTCTAATGCAGAGACGTGGTTAAAGGGGCGTTTGTGACACATCAGGCTCTCTTACTATAAGTGCACCTGTATGACCAGAGCACCTGTCTGACCATGTCTGACCAGTGCACCTGTCTGACCTGTGCACCTGTCTGACCCGTGCACCTGTCTGACCCGTGCACCTGTCTGACCTGTGCACCTGTCTGACCTGTGCACCTGTCTGACCATGTCTGACCAGTGCACCTGTCTGACCATGTCTAACCAGTGCACCTGTCTGACCAGTGCACCTGTCTTACCCGTGCACCTGTCTGACCAGTGCGCCTGTCTGACCAGTGCACCTGTCTAACCAGTGCAACTGTCTGACCAGTGCACCTGTCTAACCAATGCACCTGTCTGACCCCTGCACCTGTCTGACCCGTGCACTGTTGTTGTTAGCATCTCTTCATGGTCTTTATGAATGTGCATGTTGTGTAGTGATGTCATTCTTATGGTTTCTAGATGCATTATAACATTTACACATATAAGAACAGTCCTGAATGCTCAGTTCCCTATAATAATAAGGTAGTAATAAGGTAATAATACGGTAGGAGTAGAGACAAATAGCCGTGTTTGCACAAAGATGGTGTAAAAATACAGTCTAATATGCAAATACATGTATTAATGAACTATATGGTATATGGTTTCTCTACTTTGATTCCAGAATAGCTCAATATATGTGTAATTATTGTGAGTAAAAATAAATATATCCATTATTTAAGTGTTATTGACTAAATGTTGATGTCTGCTTGTTCAGCCATAAAACTCACTGCACTTTACAGCTCTTTATCAGAAGACTCTACTAGTGCTCCAGCTTCAAAGTGCTTTTCTGCTGCAGGGTCAAGTACTTTTCAAAGGAAATGTTATTGCTTTATCTGAAATGTTTCACAGTATGGCATTAACCCTTTCTATTTTCATCTGTGAAGAGGCAACCATGCTCACAAGCAGAGGCATTTTTGAGCTATAAAACCACCTGCAATTGAATAAATATAAGGTAGAGCAGTTTAATGTCACACTGTGGAACATGGCGTATCCATAGAAACAAGCAGGTGAGTCCCCAATATCCGCTCGTTACATTTTCAAGTGGTTCTTTCAAAATATATAAGTAAGTTCAATGACGTCTGAAGAGCTCACCTCATCCCACTCCAGAAGGTAGTTTGTGATTTTGGATCCGTTGTCGCCCGGGGCCTGGGGACACAAAAAGGATTAAATAAAGAGAAGGGGCATTCACAGTCAGACAAATACGTGTGGAGTTTTCATCATTTCGTCTGGAGAAGTTTATATAAATAATAAAATGGCGTGTGCGTGAACAGCCTTAGGGGATAGAGAATGCAGATTTTTGTGCACAAAGGCTATGCACAGATTTCAGATAACAAAATAAAATCCCTTAAAGTATATTATATTATGAATTAAAGGTGTAAATGCATAAGGGTGAACATGATCTTAATTTAAATATCAGCTGGTGTGTTAAACAATTATAATCTAGGTAATTACAGATTTATAAAGAGGCCTCAAGGTAAAAAAGATGTGAATTTTCTGCTGAAGAATAAACCACCTGGAATGTTCCACAGTATGGCATTAAGCATATCTGTCGTCATAGAGACAAACTGATTAAGCCATTAGGTCACGTTACAGGTCAGATCTGTGGAAAGGCAACCCCGCTAACAGTAAGAAAGTATTTTTGAGCTATGAAAACACTTGTAGTGCAAGATAGATAAGTTAATGCCATAGAACAAGCAAGCAGCATCTCCATGGAGACAAGGAAGTGGCAGATCCTCCATCAAAAAAGTGACACAATGCATCTTTAAGTTTAACAAACTTGAATTCAAGGTAATAAAGACGCCTTATGTGAATTTTCTGCTGAAGAATAAACCACCTGGAATGTTCCACAGTATGGCATTAAGCATATCTGTCGTCATAGAGACACACTGGTCATATTACAGGTCAGATCTGTGGAGAGGCAACCCCACTCACAGTGAGAAAGTGTTTTTAAGCTATGAAAACAGATTTATAAAGAGGCATCAAGGTAAAAACGATGCATTATGTGAATTTTCTGCTGAAGAATAAACCACCTGGAATGTTCCACAGTATGGCATTAAGCATATCTGTCACGTTACAGGTCAGATCTTTGGAGAGGCAACCCCACTAACAGTGAGAAAGTGTTTTTGAGCTATGAAAACACTCGTAGTGCAAGATAAAAGTTAAAGTCATAGAACATTCCAGGCCAAGCAAGCAACATCTCCATGGAGACAAGCAAGTGGCAGATCCTCCATCAAAAAAGTGACACAATGCATCTTTAAGTTTAAACTTGAATCCACAAGAAATGTAGAAAAATCCAGTTGGTTTGAAAACATTTGCAGAAGCGAGCGTACCTTCCACTGTAGGGTGAGCGTGCTCTTGGTTCGATGGGACAGTTTGGGGGGAAGGGGGACGTCTGGGACACTGCAGTGTGTGGTGAAAGACCCCGCCTCCGAACATGAACCTCGGAGGGAGTTGTACATTGCAGAAACCCTAAAAACACAAGTCTCCGTTAGCGTTTCCTCGTCATTCTGGTGACTGATCAGCCGTAATTAAGTTGATCGGGAAGACCTTACCGTACGTGGTAGTCCGTCGCTGGCCTTAGGTCTTTAAGGTGGTACTCCAACTCCTCCCCACTGAAAAAAGTTTAAAAAATTGAATGAAAAAATGCAATCTTTTTATTGTAAAGAGAAGAAGAAGAGAAAAATAATATCAAGACTTTGCTTTACTGTAGTCTTCATAGGAAATTCTAATCTAATCTAATTTTTTGGGGATTTTTACAATAGATTAAACCCTTTTTTTAACCAGGCTTGGCACCAAACACTGGTAGGTGCTAGTGTACGACTGAGCTAGTATGCAAAGCTACATTAACAAAAAAAATACGTAAAGATGCACAATGTGACTTTTCTGCTCATCTCCGTGGAGATGCTATTGATTGGCCTGGAAT
>JACN01090260.1:0-15967 GCA_000787155.1 Scartelaos histophorus
GTCATACTGTGGAACATTCTAGGCAGCACAATGACATCTCCATGAGCAAGAAGCAGGTGACAGACCCCCAATCAAAAGTGTACTCATATATTTACTGAATAATTCTTCCACCGCTGCAAAATACTGTATGAAAGAAAAACATTTACTTTTTCACCTTAAGAAAGTTGGGCACCCCAGCTTTCTAAGGCATCTACAATCAATTTCCATATAATGTAATCCTGACAGTGTTCCCAAAATCAGATAAAATGCATTTGGTATTTTATTTTTTTAGTTTTTTTATATCCAAAATAGCTAATCCCATTGTACCTGTTGAGACAGCTGGGTCTGCTCTGTGCGCAGACTTCAAAGCAGCGCTCAGGGCAAACAGCACAGACTTCCTGCAGGGGAGAAAATAATCGTATATAAAAAAAATGAAAAGTTACTTAACACGAGCAAGAGCCGAACAGCCAGAGAACCCATGAATAATGCAGAGGCAGCAGAAGCCACAGAAGGTATGGACTGATGGCGCTGCTGCTAACGTGCAATGCTAATTAGTGGTGGCTAGTATATGTCCCTTAAAGGTGCATGGTGTAACTTTTCTCGCGGAGAGTCTTTCACCTGTTTGTTTCTATTTATATGTTACTGATCTGCTGGGAATGTTCCACAGTACGACTACAGCTCTGCCTTACATTTATTAAATCACACGCTAAGGTTTTGCTCCTCAAAAATACCTAGAAGAGAAAGGATTCTGGCTGTGAGTGGGGTCGCCTCTCCACAGATCTGACCTGTAACTTGGTCTGATTTGGTCTCCATGAAGATTGAAAGGCTTAATACTACTCAGTGAAACATTCCAGACAAAGCAATAACATCTCTGTGGAGAAAAGCGTTTGGCACAATACACCTTTTAATGAAATTGTACTTTTATAGCAGCAAACATTCACTCATACTTGCGTATTTTTATTTGAAATACCATAAAATACCAAATAAGAGCTGGGGCGTTTACTTGTTTCAGTCACTTAACAGATCAGGCGTTTATTTGAGACAAGGTGGCAATTTGGGGTAAGCGATTAATTCCTTTCTCACGAAAATCTTGCAAAACTGGGAAAATAAGGTTCTCAGATTATTTTAAGCAGTATGATTATAATTTAAACGACTTTATCTCCCGACGTAGGCTAGTTAATTTGAAATGTTAGAACAAAATATCTACGGAGCGGGTGAGAATGTTGTGCCCGCATCAGGGCACAAGGAGTGAGGTGGGGTTTTTTTCAGAGTGTATAGTTTATGCAAATTATCCATGTGGTTTTAAGTTTCATTTCTGTAGAGATGACGTGAGCGTCAGTCCTGCGTCCTGATGTTGCACCACGACTTCTGTCTTCCAGCATAGACAATAGACTTTGTGTTTATTTGCAGGGTTCCGACTCTTTTTCACTGACCAAAAACTTTTCCATGACTTTACGGCTGTAGAATTTAGCTATACTTTTAGGGCTAAATATGAAACGTTAACCCTTTCAACTCACCTTATGGCATTATAGTTTTTAACATTAAAAATTCTGTCAGTTCATTTATTGTAGTCTCTTTGAAACAGTAAACCGTATTGTGTATTGTCCTGCAGTTTCTCACAGAACATTTGTTAGTCCAGGTGGGTGGGGGGTTCGCCAGACGTGTAAAAATAATCAGATATAAACACAATATTCTAATGAGAACAGTTGCATGAAAGAGATACCAAAATTTCATGACTTTTCCAAAACTTTCATTGAATTTATAAAATCCCATGACTTTTCCAGGCCTGGAAAATTACATTTTCAATTTCCCAGACTTCCAAAACACCTGTCCTGTGTTATATCTTGATACATATTCTACCATTAGGACAAATCAATGAATAAATGAATTGATAGCATATACATGGTCTAAACTGAGTGGAGTTTTATCAGCCAGAGAAGAGACTCCAAGCTCTATATAAATCCACACTTTAACTATGAACTGGAAAGAATTAGAATTGAATTTGCTTTACTCGATAATTTTCCACAGTATAGAACTTAAGAGTTTTATACGATATATCAGTACTGGGGTAAAACATTTTGCAACAATATATGGGAAAAAGCAGGTACAGGCCCTTTTTATAGTTGTAAATGTTGATGAATTAATAATTTAGTTTATGTTAATTGGTGAGTAGCTGCTCAGTTCAGTGTCTGGATGTGTCTGGATATGTATTTATTATTGAAATAAAAAGTCTATTTTTAAAACAAAAACTATGCCAGTTAAGTTGTTTTTGAAAATTAAAATAATTATTGGACAACATCCACTTATATATTTTTTTATACATTTATTTTCACTGCAGAAATGCCACATTAAAATTGGGACTGAACCAGGACCAAATATGATCACAAAGACTTGCATTTCTGCGCTGCACCTTGATACATTTCCGCTAACACAGCACCCTTAATAATGTTGTGTTAGCTAACTTAACCCTCCTGTTGTCCTCAGGCCAAAATGACCCACCACTGTCTTAAAAACAAAAAACAAAAATCACTTAAACGATAATTTTTGAACATGAAATTTTCATCTTTGGGTCAAAATGACCCAACAGTGAAATTCAGTTCAAATCACAGTCACAGAGTTATTTACACACCACAGAATGTGAGAATGTTTTAGTTCTGTCTCAGATCTAAAACAAAGTCTCTCTTTCAGCTTCAGCGTTTTCTTCTTCTTCTGAAGATGATTCATCGAGGTTCGGATGTCCAGCAAGATAATCAGAATTGTTTTGCTGGACATCTAGAGCCTTTCCTTTAAAAAATAGCAAAATAGCATGGTTATGCAATCAGTATAGCTGTCAAAGCTATACAGGGTGCAGGAACTCCTGATCAACCTGTGAAACCAGCTTCCAGAGCCACTAAGGCAAGTAAGAGGAAGTTCAGTTCTGCCAAAGAATGACTATAAAAACACATACTGTGTGCTGTAGGTCTACAAAATATATTTGCAAGAGCTGTGCATTTGCATACTGCCCTACATGTGCTAATTTCAAGTATTGAAAAAACATTCACCACAAAATGGCGAATTTTTCTTCAAGCTAAATCAAATTTGGTGTTTAAAATTCAATTAAACTGCAAAAAAAAAAAAAAACTATTGGGGATTTAGTGAAGATGGGTCATTTTAACCCGGAGGACATGGGGTGTATACAGAAAATGAGGTGTGTCTAAAATGACAGTCCAGCTACAAGATGCGGTCATTATTCCCCTCAATACCTACTGAAAGGAAGATGCATGGTCTGGAAGCTTGACATGTGGAAGTCTGGGTGATGGAATTCCAGGAACTGGAAGCTCAAAATCTGAACTTCTGGCAGTTTTAAGCTCGAAATCTATCTCTGAAAAATCCCAAAACACGCTGACGCAATGATTGTTTCTTCATCCGTCTTAAAAAATCCTCTGAAGATTCTCTGTATAGTGAGGGTTGCTCAGTTAGTCTCTGGAACTGTTTTTTGGAGCTCTTCTCACTTTTTACACTGTCTTCCCTCTTTTTTTCAGACATCTTTGTCTTCTTTTTGGAAGACTTCTCTCTCCTGTCTCTAGACCGGACATGACGACTGCTACCAGCTTCTTCTTTTTGAAATATGGGCTCAATCTGGCCATCAGAAAGGTTTAACTCAGTAGATATTTGGGAATCCTTAGCAACCGGTATAGCTGTCATGTTTTTCATTTCTTTCTTCAAGGCTGCGTGTTCCTCGGTCTCTTTCTCAAGCTTGTCCAGTGTCTTTCTAAGTTCAAGCTCTTTTTCTGAAAGTTTTTGTTTCATGTCCATCCTTTTGTTTGTTTCTCTGAGTAAGGAGTATTCGGTCTCTTTCAATTTGTTTGTTAGTTTATGTTCTCTCTCTTTAAGCTGGTTCTGGATTTCTTTCAGCTTTGTACAGTTCTCTTTGAGCTCCAGTATTTCGCTTTGCAGAGTTTCAGTTTTGTCTTGCAGCGAGAGTTTTTCCTTGTGCCATAACTCTTGGTGCTTTTTCAGCTGACTTTCATATTTTTTCTGCAGCCTTTTGTTTTCATGCCGCAGCTCATGTTTCTCCTGATTCCAAATATCCTCCATTTGTCTCTGCTCGATATCCCAATCCTTGCGATTTTCTTGCAGTTCTGTCACAAATTTGTCCTGAAGTTTGGAGATTTTGTTTTGCAGTTGGAGTTTCTCCTGGTTCCAGATTTCTGTCTGCAGTTTTAAATCACGCTCCAGATTGTCACTGGAATTTTGACTCTTTATAGCAAAATTTTCCTGAAGTTTGAAGATTCTGTTTTGCAGTTGGAGTTTCTCCTGGTTCCAGAGTTCTGTCTGCTGCTGTAATTCACACTCGCGGTTATCACTGTAATTTTGTCTCTCCGTAGCAAAATTCTCCGGAAGTTTGAATATTTTGTTTTGCAGTTCAAGTTTCTCCTGGTCCCAGATTTCTTGCTGCCGTTTTAATTCATGGTCCAGTTTGAGTTTCTCTTTGCTCCAGGCCTCTTTCTGCTCTTTTAACTTGCATTTAAAGCTATCATGGTCTTCTTTGAGCTTTCTCTTCCATGCTTCATCGTTATCAAACCACTTCTGCTCCTGCTTATTAATATGATATTTATATTCAAACAGTTTTTGATCCTTCTCTTCAATTTTTTTTTGCTTTTCATCTAATTGTAGAAGCAGAGCAGTCTTGGTCTTTTGTAGGGATTCTTCTCTCTGGATATAGGCTAGTTCCTCTGTGGTTTTTAGAGTGGGTACAATCATTGTCTGAATTTGTGCCTCCTTTGCTGCCAGTTGTTTTTTTAAGTCATCTATTTCTCCGGACAGCGTGTCTTCTTTCCCTTGGGACTGTTTTAAATTCTTAACCAATTTCAACTTCTCTTGCTGCAGTTTCCCAACGTCATCTTCTCTTTCTCTGGACAGCATTTCGTTTTCCATTTTGGTCTGTTTTAAAGTTTTCACTAATTCTAATTTTTCTTCCTGCAGTCTCCCAATGTCATCTTGATATTTTTGGCAGATGTGGTTGTCCAAATCTCTCTCAAACTTAAGACACTCATCCTCCTTCATGAGGAGCTGAAGTTGTAAATTGCCCAGTACTTCTGACCTTTGTGCCATCTCTTCATGCATACTTGTCAGTTCTTTGTTCAGTTCGGCATTCTTTCTCAGGAGAGCAACTTCCTTACCGTAAAACCGGTCTGTAGTGCCGTCTTGCTCCTTCAGTTGTCTCTCCAGGTCTTGATTCTTTTGAGAGAGTTTGATAACTTTCTCCCTTTCTTGTCTAAACAACCTTTCCAACACTGCCTCTCGTTCCATGTTGTTTGCTAATTGGACACTAGTAGATGCAACAGAGCTGTCGCGATCTACCAGAGTGTCAAGAGGAGCATAATTTAAAATATCTTGAAGAATCTCCTCTTTCCTGGCATTCCAGGCCGTTTCCAGCTCAAGTCGTTCTTTCTCCTGGTTGTCTACAGGTTGTAAGAAACCCCAAGATCTACTGGTCCCAGCGTTAAACTCTGGAGAGAGAGAATATGTGGGATGCATTGTTTCCTTTTCCTGCATCTCACGGAGCATAGCTTCATTCTCCAGATCTTCCACCAACTTCTGCAAAGCCATTTCGCTTTCTGACATGGTACCGGTTAGAGTAAAACTAATCAGCTGTAGCTGTGTCTTTCTGTCTGTCTGTCTTAGTAGTTAGAGTGTGTGATGACATCACAAAGGGCTTTGTAAATCGGCCAATCAGAAGAGAGTTCTTTTTCCACGGCAACGAAACCACACGCGTTCTAGAATTCTACAGAACTGTAGACAGACTTTATTATGATTTCAAAAAGGATCACTCTAATCATGAATTTGGGATTGAATAAAGGTGCCACCTTCTAAAACTATTGAAAAATAATAAGAATGATAAATAATAATAAAATAAAAATGATATGTATGGATCAATGACATAAGGATTAGTAAATTAAGTAAAAGTAAATTAAAAAATTTAGTTTCTGTTGAACTTTTACATAGTGCAGTCTCAGATATGCTTAAATATATGTTTACCATTCATATTAAGCATTTTTTGTGTTTTTTCTTATGTATATGAATTGGCTACAACCTTAGAAAATGTCATGTGGTGCAACGAGAATAACCTTAAAATTATTTTATTTTCAAAAACATGGTTAGGATATTATGCAGGGTGAAAGTACTTTTAATGTTAAGACATTAATGGTACTGTTTGAGTCGGCTACTGTTACGGATGTTCTGTTCACTGTCAAGGTTGTATTGCATTTAAATCTAGTCGAAATGGTACTGTAGACAATACTCATTTAGATTAGCCTGAATTTGAGAATCTATAGAGAAAGGAGAAAGAACACACCAGAGAGCTGCTGCTTGTGCTTGCAACATGTTGAGAACCCTGTTAGTGTCAAAAGTTTGAAAACCTTTTATGTAAACACTAGAAAACATTTATGGAAATATGGAAATTTCCCCTTTTTACCTGTATGTGAAAGCATGTCAAGTCACGTGACGCACACACTACGCGCACACACAGTGTGGTCCCAGGCAATCGCCTCACAGCATCCTGTCCTCACAGAACTATATTAAATGGTGAAATTGGTCAATTGCAGGCCTCAAATTTTCTAACAACACTGAAGTGTAGCTTTAAAGATGCATTGTGTAACTTTTACTAGGGTTTTCCACCAGCATGTCTCCATAGAGACGTTCTTGCTTTGCTTGTTGCACAGTATACAAACATTAAGCATATCCATATTACACTACTCTCTTATCTATGTTCTTACCTTGTTTCCTCATCATTCTGTATTCCTGGAGGTGTGTTTTGTTTTAGTAACGGATGTTTAACACACAATCCCTGCCCATTTAGAGTTCATCTCTCAAACTGAAAATACTATGTTCCACTTTGTGATGTCATGTGATAAAATAAGTCTAAGAGTTTTTAAACTTCACACACCTTCACTATAATCATTTAAGTAATTTCAACCCTGAACTGTCCAATCTCTACTGAACAAAGGATGAAAAGTAGCTGTTAACTTGAAAACTACCACTACGTGACATCACAATTTGAACTTTGGATGTATACAGACTAATAATAAAGGATTGCTCAAACATGAAACAAAACAGAATTCCAGGTATGTTTTTGATGAGGTAACATTATAACATGGGGTTTTAAGCTCTTTAACCTTTATTTTCAAGCAATTTTAATCTAAAATAACTGGTTTACAAAATATAGAATGTGTGTATTGTTACAAATGCAAGTAAAGCCGCAATATGTCTTCTTACTTCATTCATTTGCTTATGTATTTTTGTCTTCCCAGGGGGTCCACACATAGTCTTGAGCCCAGCCGAGTGAATCCAGGTCAGGCCAGAGGAGAGTGGAGGGGGAGGTGGGGGCACTGGAGGGGACCATCCAGCTGTCGCAGGCTTCAAATGCACCCACTGAAAATTCACAAACAGAAACCAATTAGAGCAGGATGTCTCAAGGATAGAGCCAAACATGAAAAGTAGTGCCTGTAGTAATCCAGTGTGTATTCTCTCAGGTAACGCCGACGATTGTACTACACAAGAATAAGGATTTTTGAAGGAAGGTACAGTATGTAGCCTCTAATCTTATGAGATGTAAAACTGTATTACAATCACAACTGAACCTGTGTGCCTTAAGGGGCTCATTGCTCTGCTTGGAATGTTCCACAGTGTGACATTAAACAGCTCTACCTTAAATATATTCAGTTACAGGTGGTGTTATAAGTCAAAATTGCTTAGAGAAACAGGCAATCTGACTGTGGAGGGTTGCCTCTCCACAGATCTGACCTGGACCTTGGCCTTGTTTGGTCTTATGGTGACGTACAAGTTTAAAGGGACACTCCAGAATTTTGAAGATAGGGCCTCATTTCCTAGTGAGCCAAAGTGGAGTAGACATGTGGAGTCACTTTTTTAAAAACATAATCCATCCAGTCATTGTATTTGCAGAAGTCGCTGGTGGTAGGCTAGCGCATGTCAATGGGTTTTGTTAGCCTGCTGCTAAAAGTAATCTTACCCACTCCACAAAGCACCCGAGGCAAATCTATTATTACACCAGACTGTTGATGTGAATGTTTATGTCAATAGAATAATTTAGAAGTAAAAATAAACTTATATTGCATGAATTATCGCATTTTGAGGTACTATTTTCCCAGATATCAGTCCGCCGCTATCAGGAAGTACAACTCACTGCTGCTGCTCAGACATAAATCCTTCAAATGCAAGGCTGGTTTTACTTCTAAAATGATCCTATCGACACAGGCATCCACATCAACAGTTTGCCGTAATAACAGCCTAGCACCAGCGACCTCAGCAAATACAAGGACTGGATGGACACATGTTTACAACACTCTGGCTCACTAGGAAATAAGGCCCCATGTTCAAATCCTACATTTAAGGCTTGAGTGATCAGAAAAAGTGAAATTTTTACTGTACTTATCATACATATGTACAATAATAACTGTCACGGCCTTTACGTCCAGTTTTTAACTGAAAAAACAACATAAAGCATTTCCTTTGTTCATGTTGGTCGTATTTATTGCACTGAAAAACTCGTGGCATGTGTCCTTAATGTGAGTGGGCTTGCATCTCCACAAACCTGACTCTTGTATGTGTATCTAGTGCTTCTATGACTATGTAGTGTTACCATGGAGACGTAATGCACAAATTAGCAAACGGACAATCGGTTCGCCCGTTGTAGTTCCAGATAAGTCGGTTCTTTGTGGTCAGATTGTGTTAAAGGTCAGATTAAAGTCTCACAAAACTTTAGACAGAGCTGTGCGTGCAGTTAGCATCACACCCCCAGGGAATGCTGACGATATCAGCTGTAAAGTAATATTGACACTACACTGTATGACCTAAAATGTATCTGTCTCCAAGGAAAATGTTGGTTTTAACTTACATTTCCGGGGAATTATACAGTTGGCTTTCCACCTCTAGGAAGTCACTGTATCTTTGAGCTGAATAACCTTGAAATTAAAAATGGAGTCTACATGAAAAAAAAAAAATGTGAAAGGTGTTATTTATATGTTTGTGCCAAGAGTTCTCAGAAATAACCTCAGTCCATTTTGTATTTGATTTTTTTTTTTTTGCGAGGTTGAACTTTATAACGCTGCTTGGTCTCAGTGTGAATTGCTTTGGACCTCTTTTACAAGCTTTTAATTCTCACTTTGTGCCGCCCTCTGCTACTTTAAAGACAACTGTTACGTGTACGTTTCCTTCTCCAAGTTGTCAGGGTAAAAATAAAAAAAGAAACATAAGGACAAACATATGTCGTTTCTTGGTACTGTTAAAGGGCTCATACTGACCAATGTTCTAATGTAGTGCTAATGTAGTTTCTCCGTCACAAACGAACCTGGAGTTACATTTTGTTTCGTTTCACACATTTTTAACACACAAACACTGCATATTTAGAACACCCACTTCCACCTTGTGATGTCATGTGGTAATATATGACGTTCTCCACTGTGTTTTTGATGCTTTCAGCTCTGGATACTGAAGGCGGGTTCGTTTATCCATCCGACGGCGGAAGTTCCACAGGCACGTCTGCTCGGAAATGTAACACGGCGTTCTGAGGCTGCAAAAGTACTCAATAAAGGCGAAGAAAGATGGTTGCACCCAGAGTCACTTGTATGAACTGTTTTCATTGTGTTTGGGCACTTTGGTGGTTTAAATGACCATTTCAGTCACTCGTATTACTGCAATATCTTACTGCGTCTGTATCACTGCCTGTGGGGTTTGGTAGTTGGTGTCGCCCATGTTTTTAGTGCATTTTTCGCTAGCTAACGTGCCAAAATGATCAGCTATCACGACACCAGCACTTTCACTTAACTAATATACTGATTTATACTATTTATACTGAATTCTTCTTCCAGGTTTTGTGGTTAGCGTCCATGTTTTTCTCCCAAGTTGGACACAATAAAACGGCTGAAGCGAGGAGGTGACGTCATATCTGAGATCTGAGTCCGATAAATGAAAGGATAAACTAACGCAGCGTAAACAAAAGATAAAAGGTAAACTTGAAAACTTTCATTACTCAAAGAATTGTTCAAACACGTGTGAGTAAAATAGAACACAATTTGGGTCACCGCTTAACAGATCTCGCCTGTAAATTGGCCTGGTGGCGTCTCCTGCTTGTCTCTGGATGTCGACAAGTTAAATGCTAAACACTGAAGGCAAAACGATCACATCTCCATGGAGACAAGCACCTAAACCTCTGTCAGAAAAGTTACTTAGTGCATTTTTAAAGGCGCTGTACCTGATTCTTAGCGTCTTAAAAACATGGAAAACAGACCTATTTTCACTTTTGCAGTGCTCCAGAGTTTTTCTTGCTTACTTTGTTGATGCTTTCTGAACATCCTAATTATTAATATTGTTATTAATTTTTAGAATAGCATGCTAACTGCGCACATCCTGATTTTAAGATGTTAAAAATGCGTCATAATTCTCAGAGCCACTTTCACTATGAACTATGCACAGAAGCAGTCAGATACTACTCTGTATTTTGGTACCTTGCATCCAATATTTTCCTACCAAAATAATATGAATTTGTGTGTTTACCCATACTCTCCTGACAATCCTTATGCATTCCCGGGGAAAAAAAAAAAAAAAGATGAGATAATCCAGAATCTGTATTTAAAAGGCGAAAAAACAAGGCAGGTTTGAAAATTCACGACGTTTGGCGCCTCTCATCCTGGATTCACTTTGACTGAGCTCCACCTGTGATCTGCTCCATCAAAGTCCTCTGCCTCCAACCAAACCCCTCACGGCAACAGAGAGCTTCAGTTCACGAGCTCTTAGAAAAGTTCCAGACTAATACTTAAATTAACCTTAATAAAGCATGAACAAAGCCTTAATATGTAATGAACAAATTGTGTGTTAAAGGGCCCATATTACGCTGCTTTCTGATCTATAATATAGTTTCCTCATCGCACACATACCTGGAGTTGTGTTTTGTTTCATTCACACAGGTTTATGTTTTCATGTTTTTCTAATTTGCTAACTGACTTGGTTTGGTGGATAGTTCCTGTGCTCAATATTTATCATAATTTTCCATTGGTTAAGTGGCAGTTTGTGGGGAAAAAAGTTGAGGAAAAAGAGAGATACAGTTTCTAAAACAGAATCCCTCTACTTTTATCATTAACGCAAAAATCCTTCCAAAGTGAAGAGAAGTTTTACGCATAAGGCATTGTTTTCACAGTTTAAACATTAATTTAACAAAATAAAAAGGCATTTTCATCTATTTTTAACAGTCTAATAATAACTCTAGTCCAGGGGTCTCCAACTTGTAGCTCGGGAGATGCCAGTAGCATCCACCTCCTTCCAAGTAGTTCGCCGAGGGATTTATGAATTACAGGGATTATAGTTTATTTTTTATTGGCATTTAACTGTAGCTCATTTAAGGCCATGGCTCTCGGCTGTTTTGTTTCTTGTGTGCGCTAAAACTAAGTAGATTTGTAAAAGTAAATCATCGGAAGAAAACGTTTTTTGACCCCTGGTCCATTTTAAGAGTTAGAAGTTTCAATCGTTGTTTACAGTTTGGTTGCTTTGTAACAAAACTGAAATTAACTTTTCGTATTGATAATTTGCAGCTAATGTCTCCGGGGGTGTGTTTGCTAATGTGTTTGTTTAATGGGTTTTATTGTGTAACTACTGATTACTCTGCCTATAGAGATACATGTTTACTTTCAGACATCAAACTTATCTATATCTGTGGATCAATTAAAAAAAAAAAAAACATCTGTGATGAGATAGATGTGTAAGAAATATATGTTTAACGCTATATAATATCTGCATGGGCATCAGACATTTAAATTATTGTTCTCTATTATTTATGTTCTCTTTAGCAAAATGTTACCGAAAAACTGTCTAATTTTTCAGCAGAATGGACTACATTTTGTGCCCAATTTCTGAACCAACAGTGTACTGAACATTTGTGAATTATATTTTTGGAATCCTCTTTTTTTTGTGTTTTTTTAAATTTTTTTTTTAGAATCCTGCTCCCTCTCCAAAAAATAATTTCAAGTTTTTAGCAGCACCGGCTTCTCCAAAAACCCCAATTAACTTTTAAATGCTCCGCTCGTAATTATTTAGAAAAATACGCATTCGTTCCAGATTTTCCCCTTATTTTTGGTTATTTTTTTCCGCGTTTGAAGTCTAGCGGTGTGCAGTTGGAGCTTGCCGGTTGGTGACTCGGAAAGCTAATGAGAGCGGGGCGGTAAAAGGCGCAGGCTAAAGCTAAATCCCTGGTTGAATAGGGCCAGTGAGTGTGAGTGAAGCCCATAGGGATACTGTTAGCGTATAGAATGTGTATGATCTGTGAACTGTGAATGCGAGCCAGACTCCAATGCGCTCTTTTAACCTCAGTGGAGATTTAATGAGAATTTCAAACAATGGAAGCGGTGTGGTTCGGATCTGAAGATAAAAAGGGACTATCTCATAAACACTGAAAATCCCATATTATAGCTTGGGTTTAAAGGCACTGTAGCTTGCTATTAAATAATACATGAAAAATAGGGCT
Organism: Scartelaos histophorus; assembly: GCA_000787155.1. Classification (NCBI taxonomy): domain Eukaryota; kingdom Metazoa; phylum Chordata; class Actinopteri; order Gobiiformes; family Gobiidae; genus Scartelaos; species Scartelaos histophorus. Next base: position 12,494 of record JACN01090260.1, read on the forward strand.
GCGCATTTTAAACGACACATATTCCAGTATTTTCTGATGGCTTATAATGTTGTTTTCTCATTACAAACATACCTGGAGTTGTTCTTTTTATTTCATTTACACATGTTTAACACAGAAATTCTCCATAGTTAAGCAGCATTTTTCTCGCTAACAAGAAACATCACATTCTACACTGCAAATTTCTCTGATGTGTCCAAGATTTTAAAACTTATATCAGGTTATTAATCTTGTTTTCAGATGTATTACTAGTTCTGAGACCGCTTCATTCTGGTCTACAAATAAAATGGACAGATAATTTCACTACTTTTATGTCATTTTCTGAGATTTAAGTGTTTATATCTTACGTTTTGGCCAAGTTTTCGTGCAGTGTGGCTTGTGATGCCATGTGGTAATACAGTAAAAGCTCCACTGTGTTTTTAAAGTCCACACAAATTCACCTCATGTCATATCTTTGTTTAGAATGTTCCACGGTACGGCATTAAGTAACTATCTGTGGAGCCACGAGGCCAAGTTACAGCTCAGATGTGCGGCGAGCATAGACTGTGCATATAAATAATGGACATAGCTACAGGAAGTGAACATGGGCGCACTTCCTGTTTAGTCAACACTGGCTCCAATTCACATTCTACTGAAAAAATATCACCCCTCTCTCTGTAACTGCTGCTGGACTCCTCAGTTTGGTCTTAAAATGTTCATATTAACCCACTCTACATGAGGCTGGTGTTTTATTTCGCTAGTTTGTCTATTAATAACTTCCTATTCCTAATAAGGATGAGTCAACTAAAAAAAAAAAGTAAAAGTAACAACAGTTCGACAAATGAATAAGTGGAGTACAGAAGTATAAAAAATGTGCAAATATTAATCATTAAAAAATTACAGAAGCAACCTTTTAGAGACGTACCACCAGGAAAACAGATATTCATGAACTGTTATTAAAAAGTTATTCTTGATAATATATTATAAACCTGTGTCTACTTGTGTTTTTCCAGTTTGTTTTTTCCCCATCTAATTTATCTAATGGCAAATGTCTAAAGATACACTATATATACTATACTATATCATGTAGATGAATTGTTGTAAACTGATTAAAATAAGATGCTTCTTCCTACTGCTTTTTTGAACTTTGAATGTTTTTTTTTAATAGAATTAACTCTAACTCTAATATGGAACTTCTATGGAACTTGCGCTTCATTTGGCTGGATCTTCATCTCAAACATATAATGGGTTTAAATGTGGAATTATGTACAAAATTTAGGAATTTCTGATGAAAAATTAAACGAGTTTTGGTAACATTTTCAGAAAGATAATACGTTTCCTGATTCTTGTGAGCTTTAAGTCATATTATAATGTTTTTTCTTCATCAAAAACATGCCTGGAGTTGAGTGTTGGTTCATTCACACATATTAAATTTCCAATCTCTGTTGAATTAAAGGTAAAAGGTAGTTGCTAGGTTGAAAACTACTACTGCATGACATCACAAGGTGGAACAGAGCATTTTAAGATTCAGAGATTACTTAGATATGTGTGAATGAAACAAAACACAACTCCATGTTTTTGATGAAGAAAAAAACATTATAACCTGACTTAAAGCTCACAAGAATCAAGAAACTTATGCTCTTTCTGAAAATGTTATTGAAACTTGTTTAATTCTTCATCAGAAATGCCTAAATTTTTGACGTAATTCCGCATTTAAACCCATCACTGTACACAAAATTTAATCTATATGCGTTTAAACCAGGTCTAATCCCACAGAACAGCCCCACAGGCGTCGCTATTGTTAAACCCATATAACACCAACACCCGCGGGTGCCCTTCACGACAATTTCATTATGAATTAAGCTGTATTGATTTCCTCCAACACCATATTTTTTCCCTACGTCTCTATTCCCCAAGCTTCCGAATTAATTAAGATATCCCATAATTGAAATTAACAACAACAATAAGACTCTAGTGCATTGGTTAATATGAGAAAATCTGACGCATTGGCAAAACAAGCGAAGACAGAGACGCAAAATTTTCCGGAAGGTCTGGAGGTGACGAAAACAGATGGCGCTTGGTTCTTTATAAATACGCTGGCCGTAGACTGAACTGAATGACAAATAATGCAGGATTTTGCAACTCGAGGTACATTTTTGATGAGGTGACAGCATTATAATGTGGTTTAAAGCTCACAAGTGTCATTTGTTTTGTGTAGGAGCTTTTAAACTGTTAGAGGAATAGTCAGAAATGTGTGAACCTTTGCATTTTACTTTTTTAATTTGCGTATTAACAATAATAGCACATTTAAAATCACTTCATACAAACTCACCAGACAGTGAAATACGAGAAAATCTGACGCATTCGAGAAACAAGCGAAGACAAAAATGTCATTTGTTTTGTGTAGGAGCTTTTAAAATGTTTGAGGAATAGTCAGAACCTTTGTGTGAACCTTTGCATTTTACTTTTTTAATTTGCGTATTAACAATAATAGCACATTTAAAATCACTTCATACAAACTCACCAGACAGTGAAATACGAGAAAATCTGACGCATTCGAGAAACAAGCGAAGACAAAAACACAAAACGGAAGGTCTGGAGGTGACGGAAACAGATGGCGCTCGGTTCTTAAATAAATATAAATAAATACACTGGCCATAGATGGGATTGAATGGGGTTTTTTCGGTGTGCGGGAAAAGCCCAGAAAAGACAGTCGCAGTTTGAAATGCATTATGGGAGAAAGAAGGAACATATTTTCTGGCAGCAGTCGTCGAATTAAATCAAGTTTGAGTGTCTTTATATCACCGCTGTCGCGCACACTAGCACTAAATGAGGATGTGGCGGCGCAGTGTCCATATTTGTAAAAGCTCGACGTGATGGCTTTAAATGGGACACATAAGAGGGGACAGAAGCTAATTGAGATATGTATTCGTGCAGGGGATGCGAGAATAGGTGAGGTAGCGGGTTAAAGAGCCCATATTATGCTGTTTTATGATCTGTGTTATAATGTTTCGTCATCACAAACAGGCCTGGAGTTCTGTTGCACCTTGTAATGTCCTGTGGTACTAGACTCCATCCACCTTCACTGGGATTTTGGGTCATTTTAGATCTGGAGTTGCCAATTTTGAGCTTTGGAGATGTATTAGTAATAATAAAAATAATAACAATGGTAAGACTTTACTTTAGGGTGCACTTATTAACACCTAACTGGCTGCTAATTAGCATTTTGGTAATAAGAGTGTTGTTAAGTAGCACAAGAAATCGTTTTTACTTTTTTTTTTTTTGCACCAAAAGCTTATTAGAATCACAATTCATGGAAAAAAATGGCCTAGTATCACACTTATAATAAGAATTAATAAGGAGTGTAGTAATATGAAAGTAATAGCCGATAATAGCTGTTTAGAATATACTGTAAATTATGTTTTGATAAATAAAATAAACAGAAATAAATAAGTAAAAGTAAATAAATACAAATAAGTAAAAATAAAAACATAAATG
>JACN01036176.1:0-12775 GCA_000787155.1 Scartelaos histophorus
AAGCAAGGAAACAAGGTCGCAAGGATGTAAGGACACAAGGAAGGAAAGAAGGAGGGATGCAAGGAAGGATGGAGGCAAGGAAACCAGTTCACACATGTTTAAAGTTAAGAAATTTAATGGAATTTAAAATGAAAAATAAAATAAAAAAATCTGATGAAAGTAATTATCTTCCATATGCTCCAGGTAGTGGAGTTAAATTTTAAAAAACTGTCCTGAACATTTGAGGAACTGCTGTAATCTAAATTGGACTATTACTAAAAGCCAGGTTCACATTAAGAATCTGAGCACAAAGTAACAGCTATGACATTTTAAGACCTCTTCCTTCACTTGCCTCATCCTTTCTCCATATCCTCCATTTAATTTTTCCTAAAGCACACATGGCATGCCACTTCCTAAGAGGTGTTTTTTTTAAATGTTCATTTGTGTGTTTTTGAGGTCTCCATGGCGATTGACTAAAACACGACCCAGTCCGTTAGCAGCGGCTCAGCTAAACCATTTGACTAGACTACACTGCAAATGCTGCGTTTGATTGGATATGAGAGCAGGGTTTATTCATCACAAGTTCTTTTTATTCACTTAAGGCAGATTCACTCTTATAAAGTCGAATCTATAAAGCGCAGACGTAGGGCTCTTGTTAAAAGCTTGTGTCCCCTCTTTTGTTTGGAGTTAAGGAGATTTGGTTGAATTTACAGGAGCGTGAGTGCCCCAGGATACAAGCCTGTGCCAGCGGTGTTTATAAGACTGCTGTACCACACTGCCCTTTAAAGGAGAAGCCACCAAAACAGACATGAGGTGTTGAAATCACAGCCGTAGTGATATATACATTTGAGTGGGCCTTAGTTTATTGGAAGGAAACTTTTTTTTTTTATATTTGTAAGACAGAAAACAAATGAAATGGGTGTTATTTTTGCTCTTCTATGTCATTTATTTAAAGGCCCATATCGCTATTTTCTGATTTGTTCTGTTATTTCCTTCTCAAAAACATACACAGAGTTGCGTTTTGTTTCATTCACACATGTTTAACACACAAACTCTGCATATTTAGGTGTTTAGGAGAACAGAAAACACCTTGTTCCACCTTGTGACGTCATGTGGTAATACAGGAAGTGCTTCGCTTTGTTTTTAACCTCCATACATCTTCACTAGAATCATTTGGATGCTTTCAACCCTGGAATTGCCAAATGTTTTCAGAGAAGAGCTTAGCCTACACATACAGGTTACACAAATCCAGGTATGTCTGTGAAACAATATTAGATCAGAAAAAAACTAGGAAAATATTGTTTAACTGTATAATTCGTTCATGCTAATACACTGCTAATACACTGTGTTGCCAGTGCCCATATCTAAAACGCACAATTTTTCCTTGAGTTTTGCCCTTACCAGAGTGAGCACAGCACTGAGCTTGCAGTGTGCAGCACCTGTGAGCTGGAGGTAAAACAGCGGACATTTTGGCATCTGCAGTCTCCTCTATGTCCTTCGTGATCTGCGCTGGCACTCTCCTCCTCCACTGTCCCGGGACGATTACTGTGGCCGCACCCCAACTTCTGCTGGAGGAATAAATCACAACTTTTACTCAAGGGCGTCCTCTATGTTCTACCCTGTTGTTTTATATTGATACAGCCACATGAATCAGAGTCTGGTGATACAAAAGATGATGGGGTTTTCAAAGTGCAGCGCTTATACAGATGGGGGTTTGGTTTGATTTTCTTATTGCTGGTGTTGCAAATAAAAGTATGGCTTAGCTTTACCTCATTTCTAATTTAATCTTGTTTTAGTTTGGGTTAAGATTGGATTTAAAGGGCCTGTATTGCACTTTTATGATCTATGTTATAATGTTTCCTCCTCACCAACATTCCTGGAGTTGTCTTTTGTTTCATACATTTAACACCTAAACCCTGCATATTTAGTCTGAGTTCTTCTCTTGAACTGAAAACACACAGTAGTACAGGAAATGCTCTACTGTGTTTTTAAACTCTATACTTCACTAGAATCATTTCTACACAATTTTACCCCTGGAATTGCCAATCTCATTCTCATCTTATCTCCATGGAGACACAATTGCTGTGTCTGCAATGTTCCACAGTATGGAATGAAACTGATATATAATTTATTCAATTATAGATGCTTGTACTGCTCAAGAATACCTTGAAAAACATACATCCTTGCTGTGAGTGGGTCGTGTCTCCACAGACACGAAATGTAACTTAACCTGATGTCATCGCCTCCCAGTCTCAATGACTATAAATACTGTCATTGTTAGTGAAATATTCCAAACAGCGCAATGTGCAGTGCAAAAGTCTGTGAGCTAAACAACCACAGCAAAATTGTCTTTGCTCTAAAACCTGTCAGACCACTGCTGGATGAGTCTACTTTCAGGTCAATGAATAGGTGCAAACAGGGGTAAGGGACGTTCAGGTGTGTTTTGCAGCTATAATTTCTAATAAAAACTTGATCAGTCCCTTGGACATTCTGTTTGACTTCAGAAGAGTCTGGAACCAGACAAGAGAGCGTGAAAACCCACCATGCAAACTAAAGACAATCCAATCACAGCCACATGTTTCTCAAATGAGGAAGACATCGCTCAATAATTCTTGTAACATTCAGAACAAAAAAAAAAGCTTCAACTGTTGATTCTACAGAAGCCCATTCTGTTTTTCAGTCCCTGAAGTTGGACCATGCTCCTCTCTGATTGGTTAATCTGCCTGTCAATCACACCCTCTGAGAGTAAAGTAAAGTAAAGTAAAGTATTGTCACAATGTGTGGTTCTGGCTGGTCAGGTTAAATAAAAGCAACAAGAGGCCGTAATTTGTCATCCTTCTAAAAAGTGAATACACAACCTAACGCATGTCTTATATTGTCCTGACAGTTGGAGAGATTTTTTTTTTTGTAGTGAGTGACTGGTTCCTCAAGATTTCTCTGCCATCTCTGCATTATGTACCAGCTGGTCCGAGTTGACTGGGACCTTTAAATAGTTGATGAACTAAAATGGTATGTTTCATTATTTAAGGCAAGTCCCCTTTGCTGGACCCACATGGACCATGGTTCTTACACTGCCCCATGAACGTAATGAACCTGTTTGGAGAATGTATGCTTAAAATGACTTTTTGGAATTATATCATGTTATGTTACATTCTGCATTACTATAAAGGAGCTGAGTAAAAAATACTGACCGCATTGCATTGCTCATGTGAGGTATTTTGATTCATTTATAATAAAGTAAGGTCGACAAAAGCCAACCCAAACATAAACGGCCCATGTCCCTGAACGGCTCATATTATGCAAAACTTACTCTTTTGAGCTTTAAGCCATGTTATAAAGTTGTTTCCTCATCAAAAACCACAGACTGTACATGCAAATGGACAAAGTTTACACGCTAGCTGCCGTGTTTCAAACAGGAAGTTCACATGCAGCTCCTTCTAACCCAGGCTCCCACTGACTCCCATTGTAATGTTGTCCTTATCTCCGTAACTGCTGCTGTGAGAATGTTCATATTAACCTGCTCTACATGGTCCTGGTTCTTTTTTTCAATATTTTGTCTGTCAAAAAAATCCTGGCTCCAAATTCTCTGTAACCTCTAGTGTCGCAAGCTTCATATGAGTGGAACGCTGTGGGTGACGCTCGCTTAGTGCACTTATTCAAACACTTTATTATTAGTCTGTCTCCAAATCTCCAAATGCTCTGATCCACCTTAAGATGGTAGTTTTCAGGTTTTATGGAGTTTCTCAATTCAAAGTATCCAAATGATTCTAGTGAAGATTCTAGTGATCCAAATGATTCTAGTGATTCGGAGCACTTACGGTATTGCCGCATGACACCACCACCAGCAGTATTTTCTGTTTGAGAGAAGAACTATGGCAAAATGTGCAGGGTTTGTGTGTTTAACATGTGTGAAAGAAACAAAACCTAACTCCAGGTATGCTCTTGATGAGGAACCGTAACGCAGATCAGAAAATAGCTTAATATAAAAAAAGAGAAGGAATAAAAGAAATCCTAGTCGCAGGTTGAACATCTCGTGAATAGGGCTGCACGATATATCGAAAAAATATCGTCATCGTGATAATGGCACGTGCGATATCCACATCGCAAAGATGCGCGATATTTTTTAATTGTTTTATGTGTAAATCGCGAGTTTATTGCGTTCTGGAGTTCACAATTCCGACGCACCCTTAAACGTAATGTTTTGCTAGCTAGAGCGAGCGCGTGGACTCGCAGTGCATGACGGGAAAACACTACAGTCACCATGGCGGGTAATGAAGAAGTCAGTGAAGACGACAACAGCCAACAACTTGTGCCTAAAAAGCACAGCAGCTCCGGAATTTGGGACTTTGGCTTCAGACGGGACGACGTGTCACAGACGCAAGTGCTGCGCAAGTCGTGCCGGAAAGTTATCGCAACGTCGAGAGGAAACACGACGAACTTACACAGCCACCTCGAACGCAACCACAGGGAGCTATACAGTGATTTTATTCAGTCAAAAACTTCAGCAACCAATGTTACGCAGGTACAGTCGCAAAAACATCTGTAATAAAGTTGTGGCCTACGGCTGTTCTCCTAACAAGTTTAATACTTTGCAGGAGCTTATTCTTAGTTTTCTAACCATGTGGAACACAGGTAAACGTCATAGAGGCAAACATGTGAATGTACGAAGCATTTTTTTTAGGTTAAAAGAAAATATCGCAATAATATCGTTATCGCAATGCTTGACACCCGTATCGCATATCGCATTCATTTTCAATATCGTGCAGCCCTACTCGTGAAGATGGATATTTTTAGTGCAGCTTGTGATGGCTAAATGAGATGAATGTGTACAAAGAAAGCGCATACATATTAATGCAGGCACTGGCAGCACGGTTATGAGGATGTCAAGCCCTGGACAGATGCAAAGCAGGAGATCATTAAAGGGTCATAAGGGGGTCAAAGGGCAGTTCATTTCACCCATACCCTTTGACATAGGAATATTTTTGGTTTGAGTAAATGTGTAAAATAGGTCCTTTAAATTGTGTCATTTCTTACTATGCACCAATTCAAACAAAAGTAATGTAACATTAGTTTAGTATAGCGTAGATGATTTCCAAATGCCCGGGTCATTTCCTGTCTCATGGTGAAGCGTGCTGGACTTCCCCTGCATCAGTGCACTGCTCTGGCCCCAGCTGGACCATTCCCCACAGAACAGAGCTCCATATGGGCAAGAGGACAGAGCCACAGAGCCTTCACTTACTCTCACACTCTCACACACAAACACACACACTTCATCTAAGCTGCTCGCACTGGTCGGCCAAAACAACACAATTTTACCATAACTTCCTGTCTGATGATTTAAAGGTCCTATATTATGCACAACTGACTCCTGTGAGCTTTAAGTCATGTTATCATGTTGTTATCTCCTCAAAAACATACCTGGCCCTGTGTTCATTCACACATAATCAGGAGTAATCTTGCATTATTAATCATCATCTGCAGAGATCAAAATGCTCTGTTCCGTGCTCATGTTTTCTGTTTGAGAGAATAATTCAGCCTAAATATGCAGGGTTTGTGTGTTAAACATGTGTGCATGAAAAAAAAAAAATTGCATATTTTTGATAAGAAAGCAACAATATAGCAGAGATCAGAAAGTCCCGTAATATGAGTCTTTGTTTCCATTTTCTTTTGAAGTCTCAGATATAGTGTCATGTTATGTGTTTGGTTTAATGTTGTATGTTGTTGTCTTACTGAATGTTTAATAGATTAAACTGAACTACTGTGCTAACTCCTGTATGTTGATGCGGATTGCTGACACTTTAATTAATATGCATTGTCCCATTTTATGTCCCATATTATCCGAGTCTAGAACTGTATCCTGCTGATGTGATTGACAAACAGTGTTGGGAGTGATGCGTTATGAAATTAATTCTTTACTGTAATGCATTGCTTTTTGCTGTAATGCAGTGGTGTAAGTCATTACAGAAAAAAATGATAATATTTTACTCAGTACAAATGTCTGTGATGCGCGTTACAATACATTTTTAACCTGAATTGAAGTGGTGTGTTTCGGTTTTTTTTCTTCATGTAAATTCTCTAAAATCACCACGAGATCAGCAGCAGCGCAAAGTCTGATCAGATCAGAACCTGGGGTGTAGTGGGCGTTATATGCGGGGGTACGTTGTCCAGCTGCGCAGGACACATTTTGAAAGCTCATTGTGGGTGAGGGAGTGAGTGGGACTGGAGATTCTGTCCCATGCAGACCTCTAGCGCAGGAGAAAAGACCGAAGGAGCAAAGGAGCTCCGCCACCAGGCAAGACGGTGTAGTCCAACCCGCTGTGCGCAGAAGTCTTGGATATATGTCACTTCAGGTGTGAAAGGAACACACTGGAGTCTATATGTTAAATAATAACAATAAGTAATATATAATATAATAGCGCTGTGAAAGCGCCCTTAGATTGGCAAATCTATATTTATATTTATTTTGGTGAGAGTAACTTAGAAGTAATGCAATAATAGTGTAATGCCTTACATTTTAAAACAGTAATATTGTAATGTAACAAAATCCTTAAGTAAATAACACATTACATTTTTTTTTTAAACTTGCCCAACACTGTTGACAACTTAACCAATCAGAGACTCTCATGGTTTGTTTATGTGAGTAAATAATGCAGCGGACTAAGAGACAATCAACAAGCAAAGCACCAGACTCTTACAAAAAAGAAGTTATATATTTTGTTCTGATTGATACTGAGATCTCTCAGTATCTTTCTCACAAATATTGACTAAATATAGACAACAAAACCATGAAGGTGAATTATCTCCAGTACTGTAAAAATAACACTGCTGTGATAAATAAGCACTTAAGTAACTAGTTTGTATCTTTAATGCGTCATAGTTCATTATTCAATCCTGGACAGTTTAAATTTTATCAAACAGCAGAGAAATAACAAGCCTTTTCCCACTAGTACAAATAAAAAGAACCCACGAGAAATATTGACTCCCAAAAACGATTGCTCCATCTATCATGCATTGAACGATAAGTCAATATAGTAATTATCATGACAGACCTAGCAGGAGGTACTGGCTGGACAAGCAAGACAAGCATGGAGTAGAGAAAGAAAGAAAGAAAGAGAAAGAGGTACTCCTTCTGTGTTATCAGGCAGCAGGCAGATTAAGCCAACAGTCCTCAGGATCCAAAGATAAGTCTGTTAGAAGGGGGACTGTGCATTGAAGTACAGAACATGAAGACTGCAGCTTGCTAACCTATTTACATGTCAGGGAGATGGTAATGTCTCCCTCAAGGCTTTGTGCTTTCACAGTGAGAGCGTGCGGCGTCTGGGAAAAACATTTGGGTTTTCTTCTTCTTCTTGGCCTGAATTGTGCGCGCTCATAATGACTCACTCGAGATTCTCCTTGCCCTGTAGCAGTTTGTATCACATTATGAGACAATAACATTGCTTTGGCCTTCAAAAAGACACCCCAGGCATAAATAAAACATGTATGTATCATGCAAGCTTTTGTTGTGCTCTATCAATTAGCCATATGCTCCTACTGTATGTGCGTTGTCTTTCCACTCAGATTTTTATGTAACTAACCACACTGTATATAATCTAGTTTAATACAGGCAGTTTCGCAATGGACAGAACTGGCACAAAGTCATGGCTCACAGTGACAGAATCAGCCTGGATTCTAAACATAACGGCAATGACAAATATCCTAATAGTATATTGAGTATTTTGGTATTTCACAATGAATTTTGCACCACAAGGGCTTGAAAAATCAATAAATTTTATATTTTACAAGCTTTTTCTGATGGTTAAATTTAAACATATCAAAAGCACAGATTTTTAAATGTGATGTAACAACTAACATTTTGTATTTTGGAATTGTAAACCTTGAAATATCGCAGTTAATGGTTCTATATTATGCAAAATTATTGACTCACAGACATGTCAGGATGTTGTTCTCTCACCAAAAAATCAGTTTGTTTCATTCATATGCTTAAGTAACCCTTTATTATATTTTTTTTAGTCTGTCTACATCTCCAAAACTCAAAATGTTCTGTTCTGTGGTGTCATGAAGCTCGTAGTAGCTCCTTTTACTTTTTGTTCAGGCAATTCTAGGGCTGAAATCAAGCATATGATTTTGATGAAGGCGTATGGAGTTTAAAAACACAGTGGAGCATTTCTTATATTACCACATGGGATCACAAAATGGCATGTAAACAGCATTTTAATAGATCAGAAAATAGCGTAATAGTAGTTTAAAGGGCCCACTCTTTAAACTACAGGAAGGATGATGTTATAATACCTCCTTTCCATGACTGACCAATTGCTCCAATAACCCATATTCCTTTATGGCATAGGCAATAAATATATATGCACATATACGGCAAGAGGCCAACACATAATAGACTTTAATGGGATTTAATGGGTAACTTGGGACAACAATACAAGCGTTACCAAAGCTCGGTCATTAAGTTCACCATTGTTCTCTGAGGTTCATTATAGGGGAAAATAAGCAGCCTCAACTCTGCACTTTATGAGATAAGCTTGGCTGGCCCTTCCTCTGTACGGCCGTCATAAATACAGTTATTCATCAATCCTAATTCACTAATCCACAGACTGAAGATACAGACTTTAATCTCCGAAGCCAAGAGGAGTCAAAACACGTTAAGTTATAACTCAAAGTGCTCTGTTTGCATATTTCTATTCAAAATGCCTTTAACTGAGCGTGCATTTCTCTTTATGCAGAAGTTGGCGACGAGTGTGGTTGTAACTGGAGCACTGGCTGTATGGAGCTAACCCAGCATGTAAAACGCAGGGATGAATACAATGAACTTTTATAGGCCCTGGCAAGTTCTTGGAGACACAAATATAAGGGTTTTAAAAGCAGACCTCAGCGACTTTTCCTGTTCTTGCTGTGGATTGTGCGAGGATCACAGCTGCTGGTAATTTGAACAGAGGCAGTGGGTCTGAAGTATGAATGGACTACAGTGGTGTGTGGTGGGCACTGAGGTTACACATGGAGACACCACTAATGAAGTAATGATACGATGCACCGCTAATTGTTACTGCTAGAGCTTTATGCCCATCCATAAAGCAGACAACATAAAAGTGAAATCTGCATGGAAAGGAAAATGTTCACTGTAAACAATTACGTAATGTTATTATGTTAATGTTCAAATACTACCAGTTGGGGCAACAGTGGCATAGTGGGTTTCAGTTCACTCCTGACAACCAGAAGATTACCATTTCGTAACCTGCATATTGTTTTTACCTTTTGTTGCATGGACAAAACACTTCACCACATCGCCTGCTTTATTTTAAAGGTGCACTAATAACACTTATCTCGGCGGGCTTCACAAAATTGTTAAATTAGCAAAGAAAGATGTCAGAGAATGAAGCAGAATAAGAAAAAAATAATAATAATAACTAATAATTAATAAATAATTCAAAAATACAGAATGTCCAACAACAAGCAGGCAAATGAATCATTGTCCCAGCATCTCCTGTCCTTAGACCCTCCTTCTTCGGCAAGGAAAAACTCGAGAAAAAAAAAAAAACAGTGGGAAAAAAACGAGAAACCTCGAGGAGAACCAGAGTGAAGGAGAGATCCACTTCTATGGACAGGCATAGATGGCCAAGATTAAGATGTTACACATGGCATTATACTTGACTGATCTACCATTTCTTAAATTAAAACTTAAGACCACATTTTGAATAATTTCTGACCCCACATGCAAAACCTGTGGGGTCACCTCTCTATAAATGTACAAAATAAATGTTAGTTATGGAATGCACAGTTATCTCATAGTTAATCTAATCAAGTTAATATTAGCACCTGCGGCCTCCTAACCAATCGCCTCCAGATGCATAAATATACATATATAAATTACTGCATATTAACAACACAGTATGATGCTTTGCAGATAGTGATGATTATTCATAAGCCCATTGGTCAATGTCATATCTTGGGGACAAAATGATGACGTCAGCTGATGCATTTTCAATTTGGAGGTCATACGAGTCACTGCTAATAGAGTTGTGTCATAATTACCAGGTTTAATCAAGATTAATTGTAGCATTCACTTAGCATATAAATCAAATATGACAGCACTGCACAGAGAGGAGCAGGGCAAGTGTGCTACATAAATGTACAGCTATGTGAATGCGGGTGGTTCCAGACTACAAGCGTTTTGACAGTGCACATTAGCTAACACTGGACTTGAACCCCTGCAGTCTTGTTTACCTTTAGACCACACCAGACGGTAGACAGTCTGACAGCAAAAATGTGCGAGATACAGCGGTGCTAACATGGAGGACACTCACCCAGGGAAAGTCCAGGCGCAACCATCTGCACGCATGAAACACTTTGTAACTGTCTTCAATATTTAAAGCTAGAAATATTCCAAAAGAAAACTGTGATAAAAAATGAAATGAAAAGATCTGAGGACTGCAACCGGGTTTGGTCACAGAGTAGAGCTGTGCAATCAGGTCTGTTTATTTCAATGATCCATGGGAAACACAGGGGCTTATTGGTCTTTCATCATTTAGGGAAAAAGGGGGGGAAATGAATGAAAAATAGTACTAAAAAAAAGAAAAGTACTAAACTGTCAATGAGGTGAGAGAAACAATTTTGTTAGTAAATGACAGGTGACCAATGACCAATGAAGTGTAGCATTAGCAGACGTTTTTTAGCAGGTTTCCATCAGATTTTGTTATACTTCTAATTGAGGTATACTCTTGCATAAATTACTAGTACTAGGGAAATACCAGGGGGTATGAAAACCCCCAAATTCATTAACATATAAAAAGAAAAAAACAAAACTGATTTTGAGATAAATAATTTGTGTTTAATTTCAAGCTGTAACTTTCTCCTGTTGTTAGTTAGGGCTAAACATTCATTGTGTGACAGATTGCTAAATGTCTTTACGTCCTCATTTCATCTCATCTCATGTCATGTGAAAAGACGCCTATGGGCAAAAAAAGATAAAGCATATTAAAAATTCCATAAATTGAATCCAAACATATAAAATAATTTCCCTTGCTACTAGTTTGTACAGTTTGTCCATGATCAAACCTATCGAAGACTCTCCAGCTGGCCTGTGTCCTGCAGTAATCAGCGCAGGAATCTGTTTGGTTACCACTGTGCAATTACATGGTTTCAGAGCATGGGTTCACATTTTCTACAGATCTGACAAATGAGGGGAGGAGGTCTGATGGTGAAAAATTACTGTGTAAAGGATGAGAAAACTAAGAAAAATAATTATTTCTTTTTGTTGTGAAGTTGAGAAGTGCTTGTATTAGGCCAAATTCACTTGTTTGAGCTTTTAACCATGTTTAACCATCTTATATCATTTTAGCCATTGGTTGGAATTTTCCCAGGGGGACTATCAGTCAGCCTCAATAAAATTCTAGCAAACGCCGATGTCTCAGAGGGGGAGGAGAGCTGGAGTGTGGAGGGCTGCTGACTTCGACTGGGGACATTGTCCGCCGATGGAGAGAATATTTTGAGGATCTCCTTAATCCCACCATCACATCTTCTGAGGAGGAAGCAGAGGCTGGACATGGAGGTAGACTCATCCATCACTGGTGGCAGTGCTTCAGGGGTGGATGAGATCCGAGTATCTGAAGTCTCTGGATATTGTGGGCCTATGTTGGCTGACACACCTTTGTACAGCTTGTGTCAGGGACAGTGGCGCTGAACAGGCAGACCTGTCAACCCGTCCACATGTGCTTTGTGGATTTCAAACTTGGGACAGTTTCTAGGCACAGTCAGGGTCAGAGGGAGTCTGGTTCAAGAGCCACAGTATTTCATCTCTCCTATTTGCAGATGAGGTGGTCCTGATGGCCACATTGAACCAGGACATTTAACATGCACTAAGGTGGTTGGGATGAAAATCAACCCTAAAAATATGAAGCCATGGTTGTTGACCAGAAGATGTTACACCCTCTCCAGGTGGTTAGAGAGTCCCTGCCTCAAGTAACTCGGGGTCTTTAACATAAATAAGGGAAGGATGGAGTATGAGATTGACAGGCAGATGTCTGGCACCGTCTGCACTGATGTGGTCGCTGTATTGACCTGCTGTGGTGAAGAAGCAGCAGAGTTGAAAAGCAAAGCTCCCATTTATGGGACAATCTTTGTTCCTACTCTCACCTGTGGTCATGAGCTTTGGGTAATGACCGAAAGGACAAGATCAGGGGGTGGAGGAATTGTCTGGGGTCAGGGAAGTCTGGAATCCCTGCTTAGACTTACAGGCTTACAGCATTTGGTTGGGATTTGGCAATATAAAAATAAAAAGAGAAAGTGTTCTACCATGTGTTTAAAACCTGCAACTTGGCTGTAGACAAACATGAATAATGGTCATTTAACAGTAATAAAAGTTTTTTCAATCACATTATAATTTCTGGCTTATGTTAATTGTGATAAATAGCAGAAGCATTGCCCATAGTCATTGAGCAGCCATTAGTGTCACTCTCAGGCCTGTCTCCCCTCAGTGCTGCAGAATGGAGCAGGTCTGGAGCTGATGACTTGGCACATGGTGCAGCAATGCTGTTGGTCAAATGATTTTTCCATGTCCTTGTTTGGTTGTTCAGACCAAGACATTTTTAAAGGCTTTTGTCTATGTATAATGCATATGGACTTAGTTTTGTCCATTTTATTCCAAAATGTTGGGTAGCTTAACTTATAGAAAAGTAATATGCATACTAATAAGATGTAAATGCTACTTGTTAAAGGTGATGTGTCTATTTACTTAAAAATGTGAAAAACTTAACTAAGCTAACAAAGGAGAAATTAAATTCTGTCAGCT